>JALIGW010000164.1:112500-190000 GCA_023053685.1 Diadophis punctatus similis
CATTCCGATTTCCATTTTGAGATATTAGCACTAACTGCCTAAATTACATAAAGCACAAATGATGTGAGTAATATATGACAATTAGTAGAAGCACTACTTATTCAATGTAAATTTAAATGAAAAATGTATCTGTTTGTGCATTTGTACCAACATCTAAATTAACACTTAAATGATAATATTTGAGGGGCTGCCACAAAGAAGAGGGGATCAACCTATTATCCAAAGCACTAGAAGGCAATACAAGAAACAATGGGTGGAAATCAGGGGTGGGTTGCTTACTTACCGGTGCCAATGCACTGCACGCGCCCCTCACACGATTTTGCATACTTTTTATGCCCTTTTTCATCTTTTTCGGTGAATTTTTGGGCGATTTTGCTTCTGCGCATGCACGGAAGCAAAATCTCACTGAAATCTCACACATGTGCACGTCCCCTCATGAGATTTCCACGAGATTTTGCTTCCGCGCATGCGCAGAAGCAAAATCGCCCAAAAATTCACCGAAAACAATGGCGATGCTCGGGATGGACCGGTGGAGAGGGCTCCGGAGCGGTCGCGCGCAAATTGCACAATTGGCAGCTCCCTACCGGAGCTACCTACTGGAGAGCTCCGGCAGGAACCCACCTCTGATGGAAACTAATCAAGGTCAGAAGAACTAAGGGGAATCTTCCTGAAAGTGAGAACAATTAACCAGTGGAACAGCTTGCCTTCAGATGCTGTGAGTGCTCCATCACTGGAGGCTTTTAAAAAGAGATTGGAGAGCCTGTTGTCTGGAATGCTATAGGGCCGTGATGGCAAACCTATGGCACGTGTGCCAGAGGTGGCACACAGAGCCCTCTCTATGGGCATGCGCTCCATTGCCCCAGCTCAGTCAGCTAGTTGTCAGGTTTCCGAGGCGCACATATGCACCAGACAGCTGGTCGTCAGGTTTTCAGTGCTCTGGCATACGTGCCTTCCAGTTTGGCCACTCGGTGCCTAAAAGGTTCGCCATCACTGGTATAGGGCAGGGGTCAGCAACCTGCGGCTCTGGAGCCACATGTGGCTCTTTCATCCCTCTGCTGCAGCTCCCTGTTACTGGTCGGCACCACAATTTTGAGAGGAGCTTCCGGTTGTGGGAGGGGGAAGCAGAGCATGCCAGGAGGAGACTCTATGGCAAAGGGCGGGTTTTCCGGTCAACTCCACAATTGATAGGGTTTTCGATTAGGACTGGTAGAAGAAAAAAGGACGCCGCGCTAGGAGGAAACTCTATGGTGGGGGAACTGGACTTCCGGTCAGCTCCAGAATTGAATGGGGGGGCTTACAGTTAGGACGTTTGTGGCTCGTTGAGTGTTTAAGGTTGCCGACCCCTGGTATAGGGGCTTCTGCTTGAACAGGGTGTTGGACTAGAAGAACTCCAAGATTCCTTCCAACTTCGTTATTCTTTTATTCTGATACTGTATATAGCTCTGGTTTATATATAGCTCTGGGTTATATGAAGGGAGACTCATTTCCTAACCAAAAGCAATATAGGACCCATTTACTAATTAATGTTGTGTATAATGCTTTGGATTTAATTTCAAAGAGAAATTTAAAATATATGGGACACAAATATGCATTATTTTGCCCGTGCCAAAAAAGTCTTCAATTGCAGGTCTTAATGATTATAATAATAATAATAACAACAGAGTTGGAAGGGACCTTGAGGTCTTCTAGTCCAACCCCCTGCCTAGGCAGGAAACCATACACCACTTCAGACAAATGGTTATCCAACATCTTCTTAAAAACTTCCAGTGTTGGAGCATTCACAACTTCTGGAGGCAAGCTGTTCCACTGATTAATTGTTCTAACTGTCAGGAAATCTCTCCTTAGTTCTAAGTTGCTTCTCTCCTTGTTTAGTTTCCACCCATTGCTTCTTGTTCTACCCTCAGGTGCTTTGGAGAATAGTTTGACTCCCTCTTCTTTGTGGCAACCCCTGAGATATTGGAACACAGCTATCATGTCTCCCCTAGTCCTTCTTTTCATTAAGCTAGACATATCCAGTTCCAGCAACTGTTCTTTATATGTTTTATCCTCCAGTCCCCTAATCATCTTTGTTGCTCTTCTCTGCACTCTTTCTAGAGTCTCAACATGCTTTTTACATCGTGGCGACCAAAACTGAATGCAATATTCCAAGTGTGGCCTTACCAAGGCATTATAAAGTGGTATTAACATGTTGCGTGATCTTGATTCTATCCCTCTGTTAATGCAGCTTAGGACTGTGTTGGCTTTTTTGGCAGCTGCTGCACTGGTTATTGTCTGGTTGAACTTACGTCCATCATTATGAAATGTTTTAAAAGGACTTTATTGTATGCATCCTCCCTCTAGCATTTGACTCACTTCAGTTTGCTTACTGTCTGAATAGTTCCACAGAAGATGCTATTTCTTTTGTTCTCCATCTGAGCTTAGAGCACTTAGAGCAGTGGTTCTCAACCTGTGGGTCGCAACCAGTGGTGGGTTCCTACTGGTGCGGTCCACTCTATAGCACCGATAGCGGCCCACTGGTGACGTCACAGTACCGGTGCGGTCGGTTGCCGGTGCCTGGGCGCCGCCATTAAAAAACATTTTTTTAATTTTTTTTTAAAAAAATTCTTCTGAGCATGCCCAGAAGCCGAGCTTCCGGCACTACGCATGCACTGCCTTCCTACCCCACAGTGAGTCCAAGCAGGGGAGGATGGCTGAGGGAGCACGTGAGACGCTGAAAGAATGGGTGGCAGGAGCTATCTCCATTCCCCTCCCTTCAGCAGTCTGAGAAGCCACGAATGCGCGGTGATGATCCTAGGCATTTTCGCACGTTTGAGGCTTCTCGAGCTGCTGAAGGGAGGGGGAATGGGCGGCAGGACCTATCTCAGTTCCCCTCCCTTCAGCAGTCCGAGAAGCCACACCCACACGGTCACATGGCCAGCAAGCCACGCCCACCCGGTTACATGGCTGGCAAGCCACACCCACAAAATAAGCCACGCCCACAGAGTGGTAGTAAAAAAATTAGGAACCCGCCCCTGGTCGCAACCCCTTTGGGGGTCGAACGACTCTTTCACAGGGGTCGCCTAAGACCATTGGAAAACACATATTTCCGATGGTCTTAGGAACCGAGACACCGCTCCTCTATTTCCTGAAGGCCTCTGACAACAAAAGAGAGGTCGGGGCAACAAGCGGCTGCAGAAGAAGTGGGCCGGCAGCAGGCTCCTGCTGGGCAGGGCTGTCAGTGCTGCCACCACGAAGTGAGTCAGTGGAAGACATTCCCCCAAAATAAGACCTGGTGCCTTTTTTGGTGGCAAAAATATATATAAGACTGGGTCTTATTTTCGGGGAAACATGGTTAATATATAGTCTACAACAACTATAGATGAAACTGTAAATCCACTGAATCTGCAAAGCATTTTGCAGTGCTTAGAGGTGCTTCAGAACTATCTGATTAGGTTCACCGCTTAGAAGCAGGCCCCTGCTTAATTTGCAAATCTGCTTTCAAGTGTTGTTTCAAACAAGGTCTTGATGAATCACATCAGCCCTTCAAAATATGCGCTGCACTGTAATAAATCTTGATGTCTTTTAAAAGATTTAAAATGACAGCAGATTGGTTCTCCCAAATACTGCAACTGAAACTTTTAACAAAAATGTACAATTTGGGAGGCAGCTGGCTAGGGGGGATTGGCGCGGGAAACATAACCGATTTGTTTTTCCTATACCATTATTTCCTTCACTGACATTGGAAATGATATTTTTTGGTATTTGCAATAAGTGTTTGTATTCCTTACTGAAATGCAAGCATTGCAAATAGCCAAAAATATCATTTACAGATATTCAGATACATGTCTGATCTTTGTCTTTAGCCTCATGTTGTATTTGTAGTCTCCTACTGTTTATGTCTTGCAAGAAAACTGATGCCATATTACAAAACCTGATGAGAAGAAGTATCAGAAGGAAAGCAAAAACAAAAAAAACCTGACCCTGGTTTATAATAGCCCATAAATAATGTTTAAGTACAGAAGGAACATCTGTTTTGTCTACAAAAAGAAGCAATTAAAAGTTTTCATGAGGTATCTTTTTAGATGAGAATTCAGCTACTGCCATCTATTGATATATTATGAAGTTTTTATTGCAAAAAAGAATGAATACTGGTATCCGGTAATATGAAGACATCGCTAGACTTCAAAATTATGGGTAGATTTTGCTCACAAACCTAATTCAAAATGAGAAAAGAAAGTTGTGACAGTGGCAGTGAAATTGGTTTTATGACTAGAAAATAAATTAGCAGGTAAAATGTGATTCCTGGCCCTCCAGACAACCAATCTCGCACAGATCATGTCATGGATTAGAGAAAGTATTGCAGGCACCATTTGAAGGAGATTTTACTTTTATTGTTTTCTGTCCATGCATCTCATCGGTTTTGAGAAATTTAAATTGGACCATATTCATTAATTTTTGTCCCAGTCTTTTTTTTAAATTCCTCCCCTTCATTTTCTCCTCTCTACTTTTTGGAGTATGCAGTGCAGCATATATTTTCTATGTCTAAAGCAGAGGTGGGTTCCTCCCGGTTCGGACCGGTTCTATAGAACCGGTAGTAACTTGGCGGCCTGGGTCGCTGGAACCAGCAGCGATCCAGGCCTGCCACATTCCCGAGCTGGTTCTCTCGGCGGCGTCATAGGCGGCGCCATCTTGTTTTTTGCTTCTGTGCATGCGCAGAAGCTTTTTTTATACTACTGTGCATGCGCAGAGGGTCATTTCTGGGAAGTGATGAGCGCAAAACGTGCACTTACGTTGCAATGCGAACCAGTGGGGAAGGTAAGTAGAACCCACCCCTGGTCTAAAGGTAAAAGTAAAGGTTCCACTAGCACATACGTGCTAGTCATTCCCGACTCTAGGGGGCAGTGCTCATCTCCGTTTCTAAGCCGAAGAGCCAGCGCTGTCTGATGACAATTCCGTGGTCATGTCGCCGGCATGACTAAACGTCATGTTCCTAATTTGAAAAGGCAGTGCAATATTATATTGTTATTCTTTGGATAATTTAGCTTGTTGGTCTTTATATGTTTATTACAAGGAAATCTTTGTATTAAAATTGCCGATCATGATGCAATTACTATAATTGCCACTATAATATACTGTTTAGAAAAGGAATAAAAGTTTCAGTTGACATTTTATTTTGATATCCATTTCTGACAGTTATTGAGCCTCAGCTTGTTCTAGGGATGGTACCTTAGAATTTAAAATACAACAAGAAGTGTGGAGACCATAGCAATAGCACTTTGACTTATATACCACTTTACAGTGCTTCACAGCCCTCTCTAAGCGGTTTACAGAGTCAGCATATTGCCCCCAACAATCTGGGTCCTCATTTTATCTACCTCGGAAGGATGGATGGCTGAGTCAACCTTGAGGCTGGTGAGATTCGATCTGCCAAATTGCAGGCAGCCAGCCAGCAGTCAGCAGAATTAGCCTGCAGTACTGCATTCCAACTACTGCGCCACCACGGCTCTATGTAATGTAAAAGTATATGAAGTAGTGTTTCATTGATGACTTTCATACATGGTTTATAATCACCAATTGAAGTTATAATGTGGTTATTTGAGTTGCTGAAGGAGTCAATACATAATGCTGATTCTTATTGAATATATTTCTTTTCTTTTTCTAAAGGTAAACTATGTTTGTTCTAAAGTCAAATATAGCAAGGAGAGAGAGATAGAGAGAGGGAGGGAGGGAGAGAGATTCATTTCAATTGAATGTGTGAATTATATTCTCAACATTTTATTAAATGATAAAGTGGTTTGGTGACAAATGTATTAAAATACCTTTATCTTCATTTATTTATCTCATTTATGCAAATTGCATAATCCAATGTCTAATAAAAGTGTTCCTGGGAAAATTCTGAAGCCTGTTTTATTATGTACTCCTCAGTATAAATCATGCCACGAATGACTAACAATTTAAAAGCAATACTTTAAAAAGGATCTAGGAATAAAGAAAAGGAGATAATTCATTTTCCCAAATGAAATTTGATACAGACAATCCAGAAATGTTTCCTACTCATTAATATTTAGCTTTAACTGTTATTGTATTCTTATTTACTGGTTCTCCAATATCTAGATGTACAATCTTATGGGGGGGGGCGGTTTTGCTAAGGTATTGAGCTTTAAGTGACTTGCCAGCCAAAATATGGGTGAAACCTGAACTAAAAGATGGCGGACTAAGAAAAAAAACCAACTCCAAATACTCCCTGGGTTTGCCAGAAATGTTGAGCTTGTTGATAAAACCAATGACAGCTCATGTCTTTTATTTAATATTAGGAGATAGCATGTTCTTTTAAAACTGAAGGTATTTTTAAAAAGTGAGTTGAATGTAAATACTTAGTGTAAAAATTAAAGTTACTTTAAAAGCTACTTTTAAAACTGTTACATTTTATTTAAAGCAATAAACCTTAATAGTTTAATAGTTATTGTGATTAAATTGTCATGCATTTAATAATTTAAAAATAACAATTTTCAGTACTTTTTGGAGATGCTCTGGAAGGAAAATCAAAGATTTTGGTAATTATCTATTTCTAATCTGCTACTTCTTCTATCAGCTCCTGCAGGTTTTGCAATGGCTCAGCTAAAAATTCATATACACATATCATCCTCACAGTGAGTGGTCAGTTGTGTGTGTGGCTTTTTCAAAACAAAAGGCAGTTCCGTGAAGAAGCAACAGCCACTAATAGATATTTTGACATTGTTATAATTTTGTTCTTCAAGTTTTAATATAATTTTATTCCATTAAAATATTCTATTTTATT
Source organism: Diadophis punctatus similis (assembly GCA_023053685.1). NCBI lineage: Eukaryota > Metazoa > Chordata > Lepidosauria > Squamata > Dipsadidae > Diadophis > Diadophis punctatus. Next base: position 119,279 of record JALIGW010000164.1, read on the forward strand.
ATCTTAAATTGTCTGGAGTCTGTGGGAATTAAGCGGGAGATAAATTGCACAAATAAAGAACAGTCTAGAGCCGTTATGGTGAAACTATGGCACGCCTGCCACAGGTGGCATGCGGAGCCATATCTGCCGGCATGCGAGCCGTTGCCATAGCTCATCTCCAGTGCGCATGTGCGTGCCGGCCAGCTGATTTTTCGGCTCGCGCGGAGGTTCTGGGAGGGCATTTTTAGCCTCTGGAGAGCCTCCGGGAGGAGAGAGTGTTTTCACCCTCCCCAGGCGCCAAGAAAATGTCTGAAGCCTGGTGAGGGTGAAAAATGGGCCTACCAGCCCACTGGAAGTCGGGAAACGTGAGAGGGGGTCGTGCGCGCATGCACAGGGGCAGTGCAGTGTAGGAGAGGGGGGTCACGCATGCATGCGCAGGGGGGTGAGGCACGGGGGGCATTGAATTATGGGTGTGGGCATGCGCGTGCGAGCAACAGCGCACACGCATGCGCTTTCGGCACCCAAGGAAAAAAAGGTTCGCCATCACTGGTCTAGAGTAGCTTCATATATTCAGCCCTACATGTGTCCACAACAACTGCTGAATCTGAGCCCAACAAGCCAAACATTACTTCCACATAATTCTAGGATTAATTCTTTTTCAGGTTCTATTTGAGGGGGAAGGAAGCCTTGAGCATATTTATAGTGCCTAATTCATGGTTAATCATATTTAACTGTTTTATATTGTTGGAAGAAAAATCCAGTCCGGTTCCAAGCCGGAAGAAAAACTCTGGGAACAAAATGGAGCCCGGCTGCAGGAAATAAGGTCTTGTTTATTTGGTAGCCAGAAACATCAGTGACAGCAGCCTGTTTCTGGGGTGGCTGGGGTTGAGATAGGTGGGCTTTTATACATTCTTTGAGGGTTTGTGATTGAGATACCTGTTCATGTGCAATAATTTGTCCTTTAATATTTCAATGGCTGTGGTAGATTTCTATGGGGTCATAAACGGGTCATGGCTGCCTCTACAGGCAAAAGAGAAAATACAAATCCTAGGTGTTTGTCTGAGCTAAACTTGTCAGCTTTGGCTTCCCTAATTTTGTTGCTTATTTGGAGTCTCTTTGCTTATGAATAGATTGGCCCAGTCTTTCTGAATGGATACAAAATCTCCATTCCAATAGACCAGCCTCTTCAATCTTTTGCTTGAGGATGTTTTCCTATGGCAGGAGACTGGGGCTGCTTCCTGCCTTTGTTAAGATTTTTCTCCTCTTCTCTTTTAGGGGAAATATTCTATCCTTCCTCTGTTTAATATTAAGAATAAAGAATATTTTAATCTGAGGAAGGGAAACCATCCTACAATATCATGAAAACAATTCAAATGTTTTCAGCAAATATATCACATGGACTCTCAACTCCTTGACAATATATTATGTCAAATTGTTCCTTCACCAATATCAAGAAAAAAATGAATTTTCTGTTGGTTAATGTATCATTTTGCATACAACAATGGAAATATAATTTGACTAAGGAAAGAAATAATCCATGTAATGAGTCTGAGATAGTATGGCAAATTCTTAATTCAGAAAATAATTACATGACTATTTGTATCTGTAAATGTTACTAATCTGTAAATATTACTAATTCTGCTCAAGTAAATTGCTGTTTGCCCAAGGTTTTGAACTTTGTAAACACTGGGCCACAGGGGACTAAATATAAATTCTGACACAAGATGAACACAATTATCTGAGCAGACAAAGCAAATATTTATATATAAACAAGGAATAGATAAGAATACTAAAATATGTGAAAATATAACTTTAGAGGACAATATAGGAAGCAAATCAATAAAAAAGTACTCTATCTAGTTATTAAACATGACAATGAATTAGAGGAATGCTTGCAAAAAATGTTCAATTTTTAAATCCATTACTGTTTTATAATGGAGGAGTGGGGTTCTCTTAAATGAGAAATACTAACATAAAAGTTGAATCAGCCTTAGTGTTTTGGAAAATACTTCTGGTAATATTGTGCACAATACCCTGATTTAAAGCATTTTATGTTGTGATGTAAATGTATGGGATTTTTTTAAAATAAAGTTGATCCATGTTTACATAAATAAATAGGGATGTTTCAGTGGTGAAATCCAATTTTTTTTACTACCGGTTCTGTGGGCGTGGCTTGGTGGCATGGTGTGGCTTGGTGGGCGTGGCTTGGTGGGCATGGCAGGGGAAGGATACTGCAAAATCCCCATTCCCTCCCCACTTCCTGGGGGAAGCATATTGCAAAATCTCCATTCCCACCCCACTCTGGGACCAGTCAGAGGTGGTATTTGCCGGTTCTCTGAAATACTCAAAATTTCCACTACCGGTTCTCCAGAACCTGTCAGAACCTGCTGGATTTCACCCCTGGATGATGTTTACCATATAGAGTTGCATTGGAATAAAGGGACTAACCCAGGGAAATTGTTGGGACTCTCTTCCCAGCTGTTACAATGTCCTAGATTAAGGTATAGATTGCACATCCAATTACAGTGACACAACAACAAAATCATATAGCAATTTATGAGATCCTCTGAGCTTACATTACATTTTTTTGACAATAAGTAAAATAAATAAATAAATAAATAAATTGCTGGTATGATCAAAAGTGTCCTAAAACTTTTAAGGGAAAAGTTCAGCTAGAATAAGAATCTGTTGATTGTCAATCTCATTTTTTCTCAGACTGCTGTTATTTTAAATCGCAGGAGGTTTTTTTTTTATCCATTTATAAATACAATTGTGAACCTTTTGGTTCAAAAATGAACAAAATAAAATCCCATTCTTGCCAGTGAACTCTATTCTGTTGGGTGGCCATAAATTGCATGTGTCTGAGATATTATTTCAGATCCAGCCTTACCTGTCTGTGTTACCAAAGTAGGTAAGAGGCAGAAATTGTTTCAGGATTTTTTTATTTTTCTCCATTGCTCTCGTTTCCAAGGTAACCTTAATCTCTGTTGTGCTGCTTTTTGCTTTCATGAGAGATGGTTGGTTCCCCATATGCTCATCTAAAGTCTAAATATAGTCTTATGAATCGAGTTAGAAGTATTTTTCCTCACATTTTCTTCATTGTTTCGTAGGAAGTAAGTCTGAAACATCAAAACCTTTTAATACACCCATCTTTCAATTTAGATTGCTGCCTCGGGTTGTTTGTATGAAAGTTCAGGCAACTTTGTGCTAATCTCACAAAATTTATTTCCTATGTTATTTGTGAAGGACATTACATGTTTCTTGTTAACATTCAATATTACTTGAATATTCACACTCAGAATTGGGCTTTATTATTCTTTCTGGACTCTATCTTCTGTCCGCTCTATCAAATCAATGCTAGAGTAATGAGGGCATCTTTGGAGCTAGAGTCAGCTACTAGGTTAAGTGAATTGTGAAGTGGAAACAGGTATTACATCCTCTCCTGGTGTCAGAAATACTTGCTATCAACTTCAGAACTCTTGGAAAACTTAGATACATATAAAGGCCTTATAAGAGAAATCTTGCCTGCATTTCTTGGCAACTTCATATGATTAGGATTGTATATCTGCTAGGGCAAAATTAGTGGCAGCTTTTAAACTGATAGATCAAACAATTGCAGACCAGACCCTAGTTTATTGTTTAGAAAAGCCTTACCAAAGTAGTAGTAGTAGTAATAATAATAATAATAATAATAATAATAATAATAATAATAATAATAATAATAATGATGATGATGATGATGATGATGATGATGATGATGATGATGATGATCTGGAAAAAATTACAAAATATCGCAACCTGGCCATTGAAACTACACGGCTATGGATCACATGTAACAGTGATACCCATTGTCATCGGGGCATTTGGTACCATGTCCAAGAATTTCACAAAACATATCAAGAAATTGCTTGATATGTTGGTGTTACTTCCTGCAGTAACACCAGCGGAACTGCAAAAAACTGCGCTACTCGGAACATCATATATTTTAAGAAGATACTTGGTTGAAACCTAGGACGCTGGCAGCAATCCGTATCAACCATTAGCACCAGTCAGTGATATTTTTGACACTTTTTAAATGTTCAGTTGACTGAGTTTCATGTTTAATGAATAAAAGACATAACAACAACACTAACACTAACACTAACACTAACACTAACACTAACACTAACACTAACACTAACACTAACACTAGAGGTGGAGCTCTTGCCTCACAATCGGGAGGTTGTGAGTTCTATCCTAGGTAGAGGCAGATGTAGGGTCTCCTGCTTGGGCAGGGGGTTGGACTAGATGACCTGCAAGGTCCCTTCCAACTCTGTTAATATGTTACCAACACTAACACTAACAATATTTATCAACATACATTTTAAGAAGATACTTGGTTGATACCTAGGATGCTGGCAGCAAACCGTATCAACCATCAGAGCCAGTCAATGATATTTGTGATAATTTTAAAATGTTCAGTTGACTGAGTTTCATGTTTAATGAAGATAAAGATAAAGATAAAGATAAAGATAAAGATAAAGATAATAATAATAATAATAATAATAATAATAATAATAATAATAATAATAATAATAGTAGTAGTAGTAGTAATAATAGTAATAGTAATAGTAATAACAACAACAACAACAACAACAACAACAAAAATAAAAATAAAAATAAAAATAAAAATAAAAATAAACAACAACGGGTAGGGGGAACTCAGCTTTGCTAATGTAACCTCACCAGATATAATGAAATGCAGGAATGTGATAAGAGGAGGAAGAGACTAAGAAACAATCAGACAAGGGAGGCCCTCTCGGTGTTTTAATGATCTGAGAAAGAAACTTAAAAAGGGTCCAACCTAATGGACCAAATGGTTAAATTGGCAGTAAATCAAAAGAGAGCAGGAAGGTAGCTTGTGAAAACTTTATTGACAGCCTCTGGTGGTCCTTCATCAGACAACTAAAACTAAGGAAACATTATATAGAAATTGGGAGATGCCAGTTGACAAGCTACTTCTTGGCATTATGAGAAATGGAATGGAGCTATGTTCCTTGTAGCCGGCATAACAAAGATCATATTGTGTACTGTAACTGTAAATTACCTACAGTTCCCATACTATTAAATATATAATACAGTCCTAAATGTTATTATTAAAACTGGCATTTCATAAACATCTCAACAAGGTTTTATGGTAGAACTTCTGAGTCACATAATAATGAAAGCCTCCTTTCTCCCATCTCCTAGAATTATAAACCAAAAAAGTTATAAACGCTCCACATGGGACTACCCTTGAAGAGTATTCGGAGACTTCAACTGGTGCAAAATGCGGCTGCGCATGCTGTGGTGGGTGTTTCAAGATACACCCACGTAACACCTATACTCCGCCAGTTGCATTGGCTGCCCATTGGTCTCCAGGTACAATTCAAGGTGTTGATCATCATCTTTAAAGCCCTACATGGCTTAGGACCAGGTTACCTCCGGGACCGCATTCTACCTCATACTTCCCTTCGACCGGTCAGGTCCCACAGAGTGGGTCTCCTCCAGGTCCCGTCAACCAAACAATGTTGGCTGGCAGGGCCTAGGGGGAGGGCCTTCTCTGTGGGGGCCCCTGCTCTCTGGAACCAACTCCCCCCAGAGATACGAATTGTCCCCACCTTGCTGGCCTTCCGAAAAGCCGTGAAGATATGGCTCTTCCTGCAGGCGGGGTTTTGAGACAATTTCATCTTGGTCTCCCCTATGTATGTAAGATTTTGTATGATTTTTAAATGTATTTTAAATTGTTTTAAATTCTATTGTTTAGTGGTTCTTCAAATGTTGTACGCCACCCTGAGTCCCCAGGGAGTAGGGCGGCATATAAGAATCATAAATAAATAAATAAATAAATAAATAAATAAATAAATAAATAAATAAATAAATAAATAAATAAATAAATAAATAAACCAAACACCTGCAGTTCCAATCTTCTAACCTTTGGTGCATCAGTCTCCTATATAGTTAAAAGATTCATAGTGAGAAAGTGGACATATTAAAAATAAAATGACCATAGCAACAGAAGGCCTGGGACATTGTTATATCCTCCTATGTCTTCCAAAGCATTATTGTTAAGAAAACGGACAAAATGAGTGTGGCATTAGGTTATGTTGGCTAGTTTAACATGGAATTCTATTTATTTATGCAAACGTCTGTATTTTATTGAGTAATCTTTACAGTAATCATCTACAAGCCACTAACTGCTAAATCCGATCCATTTAATAAAGTCTATAAAATAGTAAAATTCTAAAAAGAAAGTATAAGGGACAAAAAGAGAACATTTTAGATTGGGATGGAGAATGATCTCACAATTTACTTAGTTCTAATCTGTGGGCTTGGTTTATGATTTCTTTGGAAAACTATAGCATTTTCACATGCCCTTCTCAATAAAGGCGTTATTCCAAGAACTACAAGCTCATTGTCAAGTAACTTGTCAAGTCATTTCTGCCTACAAAAGTGCAATTACTGCCAGTTTTCATTTATCAGAGAATGTCTTCTCATGCTACTGTCATTCATACTTGTTGCATCTTTTTTACGGATTAGACAAGAGTCAAACATAGTTTTCTATACTGCTTGCTTTACTGAAACTTTAAGATGAACTAATTTAGAAGTATTCAAGAATTATAGGCAGCCTAAGCTAATCAAGTAAGAATTTTAAATCATAGTTATTATTAATCAAGTAACAGCAATGTTACTATATACTAATATACTATATATTTCATGGTATTAGTTTTTTAGTCGTTCCTTCTTTCTGAAATTTTCCCTGATTCATTTTATAACTGAGAATACCATCTTATAACCCTCCAAAGTTGTTACTCTTTTTAAAAAAATGGACTACAATTACAGAATTACTCTGCTGTGCCCACACCCAACTGGAGGGCATCATTTTTGAGATGGTTGATTGTTATAGTATCAGCCTGATTCATTTTATATTTAACAACAATATCAATCAACTAGGTACTCTTTCTAATCTATATTGAATAATATGAGCAATTGAATCAGGTGGATATTTCTATATCAGCAGTATTGCTCACTATGCATGACTTTATTTTAAGACCGATCTATAATTATTTTGAATATTTCAGCATGTGTTTTTGAAAATGGATACACTTGATTAATGGCTGTGTTTTGCTGAATCTTCAATTTATTACTGTCATTACCAGGGCATAATTTTGTGACATGATATCCTATTGCAAGGCAAGTAATTGATGTTAATTTAACAGAGATCTGAACAGCTCTTTCTGATGCTACATAGAGATCAAAAGTTATGTGCAGATTACTTTTAAAATCAATTGTAATTTGGCATCAGAATTAATTTGACTGGAGGATAAATTAAGTAAAAGATATACAATGTATATCTTTTGACATAAGAAAAATGGAAATAGGCAGATATATTCGGTTATGTTTCCAGATCTCACAGTTGCCCTCATCTCTATTAATTATGGAAAATAAATTAAAAATATTCTTTCTTATACTTTCAAAAATGCTTTTAAACTGTCAGTACAGAGAAAGATTTCTGCCACTAAGAAGTAAAAGTCTATATTTGGACAAATGTAGGTTGTGTGGGAAGTTTTCTTTCATTCTGCCCAGTTTTGTCTTTTCTCTTAATGTTTCTCTTACTTTTCTTGTGTTTAATGTTTTATTTGTAGACTGACCAAAGTCCCTGAGAGTTGGGCAGCATCTAAATTTAATAAATTATTATTAATATCTGAATAACTTGGTCAGGTGAAGTTTAAACTAGAATTCAAGGGGTGCAAATGATAAGACTATTTGCCGACTAACAAAATTGGCAAGTAAGGATTTGAACACAGCAGGAAAAATATTAATCTTGAAAACTAGTTTAAGAAAAATAAAGTGAAATAAAAGCAAAAATCAAAAGTAAGATTGAACACAGTGATGGGTCTTCAACATCTGTCTATTAGTGGATAAAGTGAATAAGAAACAAGGTGAGCTGAATGTCCCATGAAGATATATATATATATATGCGAAAACCACTCATGCATTAATCACGAAATCTCCAGAACCGTAAAGCCTACAAACTTGAAATTTGACACATATGTTCCTCTTGGCTTCTAGGTGCTCACTAAGAAAGGATTTTTCAAAATGACCATCGGAGCATGAGTATTTCTTATATTATTATTAACAAGCTCTGATGCTAAGGAGTTCTACTCCCCCTCCCCACCTGAAAAGAAATGTGATCGAAATGAACAGTTGAGCTAAGCCACGCCCAGGCTCCTTCCTGTCTCCTTCTTGCTCACACAGCAAATGTTGTTTCCCAACACCCTTCAACTCTCTCATACACTAACAGGACACTAGCCAGATGAATACCGATGGATGCTGGTAGGCACAGACAGATCCTCTCCCTTATTTTCCTCCTCAGTTCAGACGAAACTGTTCCTTCTACTGTAACACCAGTTAAAGGGAAAAGAGGCAAAAAATGCAGGAAAAGATTTACAGACGGGATTAGGAAAACACAAGTAAGGGAAGCTGCCTGTTTCTCCCATGGCCAGTTCTATCTGGCATGCTCCAGAGTCAGTTCACCTGACAGCCTGGTGATCCTCCAGCCAGAGAGAAAAACCAGGAATGTTGTTTACAGGGAGGTCCTGAGCAATTCATCTGAGGGATGAATTTCAAGTCTATGCTATGCAAATAATGTCTTCATCTGTAACAGAAACCTAGTTTACCATCTCTAACGAAATAATACAGTCCCTTTTTAAACTACTCATTAATTTCAAGCTTTAAGTGTCAATTTATCAAGCCCCATCACATCGTTTCGTCGAGAAGCACAGATATCAGCTAGTATGATATAATTTAGAGATTACATAAACACAATAGGATTCATCCCATCAATGCAACATTCTTTGAAAGGTTCAGGCAACATGAGATAGAGGGTAATACAGCTTTACTATCAGAAATAAACTTACCTATTTAGAGGCTCACTGACTGACAATATTGAAAGGATGTAAGTTAAGTGGATTTCTTACTAGGAATCTACAGATCATCCTCCAGCCCCAGTCAGAAGAGGTGGGTAAAGATTTATTAAAATAGATTTTTTTAAAGCCTCAAAAATAGTAGTGATGAGAGATTGTGGCTATTCAGACATTTATTTGGAGGGTAATTCTGCCAAATACAAGATGTCAGATAAATTCTTAATTTGTGTTGAGGTAATTTTCTCTTTCAAAAGGTTGTAGTGGAAGCTAAAGGATTTGACACCTTGGACTTCACAGAGATCGAATGTATTAAAGTGGTGGGAACTTTAAGTACAAGTAATCATGCATTGTTAGGGTTCTTGATTTTAATGAAATATTTGATAAAAAGAGACAAACTCATGGGTTTTTTAAAAGCCATTTTTATAGGTGTTGTAGCTGGCTGGGCTTCTTAAAAAAGGAAGTTAGGGATAATATGGTTTCAAGCCATTTCAGTGATAAATAAAATATTTAATTCCATTTCACACTGATAAACTAAGCTTCAAATATTTCAATGAATTCTTGGATACTTTAATCCGGGATCCATATCTCCACTTTAAAATACAGGCTCTCTAGAATAGGAAGCACACATTAGTCCCCTTATCTTTTCACTAGAAAAGATTCCAGAGCTTTCTATGGAATATAAATATATATAATAAATAAGGATATAAAACTGTATATGACATGCACTGATGTTTCTCATATCATTAAATATAGTACAATATAGGTGAACTATTGTCACACATCAGCCTTAAGATACTTTTCAATGCCAGGCAGGCTCTGTGTATTTGCAAATCATCTTAATTAAAACTATTTGGTATGGAGTTTATTAAAATAATATTTTATTTGTATTATAGACATGCATTAAGAAGCATATAAAAGGGGGGATTTAATGGGCACTTAATGCTATGAAGCTTTAAACCTTACAAATCATAAATTAAAGCTGTCCTTAGTCTTTTATGTTTTCCCAATTTGAAATCTGAAATACAATTTGCATTCAATCTACAAGGCTGAGCTGCAATACCTTGCTGCCCACTGTTATATAGTGGAATCATAACAGGGGTGGTTTCCTCCCAGTTCGGACTGGTTCTTTAGAACCGGTAGTGACCCACTGGTGATGTCACGATGACATCACCGAACTGGATTGGTCGGTGCCAGTCCATCGGCACCGCCATCTTTTTTAAAAAATTCAATTTTTTTTCCTTCTGAGCATGTGCAGAAGCCGAGTTTCCAGCACTGTGCATGCGGTCGCCATCTCGTTTTCGGCTTTCTTTTTAAAAAAAATTTTTTTTAATTTTATTTTAAATTTTATTTTTTTCTGAGCATGTGCAGAAGCCGAGTTTCCAGCACTGTGCATGTGGTCGCCATCTTGCTTTTGGCTTTCTTTCTCTTTTTTTGAATTTAATTTTTATTTTATTTTTTATTTTATTTTTCTTCTGAGCATGTGCAGAAGCCGAGTTTCCGGCACTGTGCATGCGGTCGCCATCTTGAGAAAGAGAGGTAAGTTAGAACCCACCCCTCCTTGGGTCCCCTCAACTTTTCAGTCCCAGAAATGGTGCATGGCTGCAAAATAGGAGAAGGGCATTTTTCAGCTGAAAAATGCCTTTCTCCTATTTTGCAGCCAGGCACCATTTTCTGTCCTTCCCATTTTTATTTGGTTTTCCCTCCCACCATGAAAGCAAAAGGAAGCGAGGGGGGGAGGGGGGAAGAAGGATAGCTCAGACTATTGCTATGATTTTTTGCTCCTATATTCTGTTGTTTAGGTATAAATTTTATTAATGTAGAAATTTTACTTAGAGCCTATTAAACAACAGAGCTAGCTGCCTGTCTGCAATCAGGCTGTGTGTGTGTGTGTGTGTGAAGCAATCTCTTCCCACAGTATGACACACCCTTACATTTTGAAAAGCTTACTTTTTTGAGTCTTGGATCTTGGATCTTCCTCTAAGTGTGATAATCTTTGAATGACTCAGAAATTATTTGGATAGCCCAGAGTTGGAGAGCCTGTTCAGTCCAGCAATCATTTTCCCCCACATTTTCACTTATAATTTTCATACTATACACAAAGACTTGAAATGATGAAATAATTTAATGAATGCCCTTGTGCAAAAGCAAAACAACACACCTCTTAAGAAAATAATGGGGTATATAAATATCATTTAGATGTGGGTAGCCAATTTTTCATTTAGGCTGACTGAAGAAAAAGACCTGCAAATGATATTTAAATGGAGGAAGAATAGATCTCCCTTACAACATTTTTGTTTCATTCTTGGATAAAGAAGGATGTCAACTCAATTTCATAATTCATGCTATGCATATAAAATGTGCACCATACAGTTGCTACATAAAGGGGAAAAAGTCTTCCTAAAGATAGGAGAACTAGTACTTGTTAAAATAGATTGGACATATGCAATCTTTTCTGGTTACATATGCTTGATCTATTCCTTGTTCTCGTTTTCCTGAAGGTTCCACTCAAAAATTGTTACCCTATAAAATGTCTGACAATTTCACTCTCTTTTCTATATAAGGCCTGTAGACTTCACTTACTAGATAGGGAACTATCTAGCACAGGGGTGCCTGTGATGTGCTGCAGGGCTGTCCTGGAAAATGTAAGGGCCCAGCCCGCCTCACTTCAATCCGGTCTACCCAATGCAAAGAGGAAACATTGGGCCAGCATGGCTTTGGCCCGGTCTACCCAGTGTGAAGAAGAAAATCGGGCCAGCGTTGCTTCGGCCCGGTCTACCCAATGCAAAGTGGAAACATGCCAGCAGTTTGGGGATTGGCATCAAGCTGACCACGCCCACCCAGTCAGCCACACCCATCCAGTCGGCCATGCCTGTCCAGCCCCCAAGGTCAACCATAGCCCTGATGTGGCCCTCAATGAAATTGAGTTTGACACCTCTGATCTAGCATATCCATTGTTGCATATAGACTTGATCTGTATTACACTGGATTCCTTTTGGGGCAGGAAGGAACATAATTGGTGGAATCTAGAAGATGGTCAATGCTTCAATTCCACCCTGAAGGAAGACATAGTGTTGTAGTTTTGAATGAAGCTGTCTGTTGTGGCCAGGTCGAGTCCAGGGCAATTAGCAGCCGATCCCAAGGATTTGGAGGTAGTGAGGGTGCAGTACAGAAGACCGGTGTTCCTGGCGCCAGAGATGGAGAGTGAAGAGGACGTGGGGTCAGAGGCTGGCGAACAATTAGAACCTGATGCATCTCCTGAGATTAGTGACTCAGGAGAAGAGGAGGAGCCTCTTCTGGATGCCAGAGCACACAGGTTCTCAAAGAGACATGAGTGGCTAATCAGGAGGAGGCTTCCTCGTGAGTAGTAATGCAGGGCTTGACCACACCCTGAGAGTATTTAAGGGTCTGTCACGAGGGGCTTCATTTCAGAGAACAACCCCGTTCTGTGGTTTCAGCATTTTGTTCTTGTATCTGCATCTCGGATTCTCAACAGTTAACATTTTTCCTGTGATTAATGAGAGCTTGGATTTCCGCCAAAACCTCCATGAGGTGAGATAAGACTCCTTAATTGCTCTTTCAGACTCTAGCCAAATACTGGAAAGACTTTGTGAATGAATGATATCCTTTTCAAAAGACTCAACTCTGGCTAAGAATTTATTTGCAGTAAAACAATACTATTTCCAATTCCTTCTTGTGCATCTTATTTTGGGGGCATACCTGTGGGGACAGAACACTGTCCTGCAATCCTTCCTTAAGGAGGCAGTTATAACAACTGCTACTCAGTCTCCAGCCTTTCCTTCAAAACATTCTGAATTAACTGAAACATTTTCAGCAGGATTCAGACTAATCCCTAGACATGATTTTAAAAAAAAGTGGGGGCGTGATAGTTCTTTCCTTTTATTTCAGATTAATTGTTGAATTGTTATATTGTCAATGGTAAGATACTTTCTGACTGCCTGTGAGTGTTAATCATTGAAAGACTCAGTACCATATTGATATAATCAGGGAAGTTTTGTCCCTGTTTCTGGAGAGCCTTAATATATGGATGGGACAAAAATGGTAAAGAGGAATGTTGGATTTGTCAACTTCGGTCAGTTCTAGTCACTATGCTAATAGAACTGCTCTCCGAGTAGACTCTTGCACAAGTAGAGGCTGTGATCAGAAGAGCTTTCACCCAGCTCCAGCTTGTGTAACAACTTCGCTACTTGGTGTGAAGGCCTTGCAACATGACTCCATGTGCAGAATATTGTACAAAATGCTATAGCTCATTTACCGGCAGGAACAAACTGGAAAGATTGTGTTACAAAATCTTCTGGAGCCAGACCTGTCCAGCATGTTCAGTGGAGGAGAGCGTCTTGAAACGTTTATAACTTTAGGGCTTCTGAAGCAAGAAGATAATGGTTCTTCATGGTTGACCCACATTGGATTAATGCCCATAGTGATGGCCTTCTGGAAATCTGTGAAGATTTGCTTAGTAAACAAGATCATCTACCTTAATGTCCTACCTGTTAACGACTACTTTAGTTTCAACTGCAATAACACTAGGGCTATCAATAGATACAAACTAAATGTATTCCGCTCTAATCTTGATTGCAGAAAATACGACTTCTGCAATAGAGTAGTAAATGTCTGGAACACTTTACCTGATCCTGTTATTAGTTTCTCTAACCCCCATATCTTTTACCTTAAACTGTCTACCGTGGACCTTACACGTTTCTTAAGAGGTCCCTAAGGGGGCGTGCATAAGCGCACCAACGTGCCTACTGTCCCTGTCCTACTGTACCCATTTGTATGTACTCGTTTTATGTGTTTATGGCTATGTTTTGCTTCTTTATATCCATTTATTTGTGTCATTTTTTAATGTGTCTTGTTTCCTTGCACTTGTTGACAAATAAATAAATAAATAAATAAATAAATAAATAAATAAATAAATAAATAAATAAATAAATAAATAAATTCTAAGAAATAATTGTTAATTGATTGACTTGTATCTCTGAATATGGGATTGGTTGATATCATTTAAGTCTCATTTGAAAAACAATTGCTAATTTATTTCTTACAAAGTTCTTGTGGCTATTGTATGTTATTTTGTCTATTCTGGATGTTCATCATACAGTTTACTATGGACATTTTAATGTTGTATGCCATCGGGATGGAAATCTCCTATGAACAATAACTGAAGAGTATCCAACTTTTAAAGCTAGCCAGTTACACTTCATACACTTTTGTATGCAAACAATGAAGGAGTAAGATTCCCCAAGGTTATATAATTCTTGTATAGAGTGTTGTAGTATAGAGTGTTGAACAAGAACAGTGTGAACATGTGCATATACTAAAAGGCCAACAAATATAGAGATAATTACTTTATATAATTAAGGATGCAAGATAACAAAAAAGGGAAACAGATATCAAAGTGTGAAGATACTAACATAGCAGCTTTGATATACTGCAAGAGGTGTGCCAAATCTCTCTAATTGTTATTCTAACAAGTTGACGCTGTACAAGAGTGAAAAAAAGTAAAACACTATCATTAACAATTCATTGGGAAAACTAAAAAAATTGAGCAATTCAATAAGTAACTATAAGGGGGAAAAATTAAATGAATATACTGTATATAAACAACTGTGGAACAGAAAAGCATAAACTAAATTTTTATTTCAGTTCTATATACCTTGGATATTTTAATTACATTATTTAGCACTGATGTTTCATTACTCATCTTATTGTAAATCACGAGTTTTGAAGAATTCAGCATCACATATACAGTATCTATACAATAATATATAAATCCAGTCAAACATTTGAAGATATATAGGACCTACACCTAAAGCATTTTGGAAACTATATATGTCTCTGAAATCTTAGATTATACATTCTGGTGGAGACCAAGTGGAGTAGTTAAATCAAGGTCCTCAATCTGAATAAGGCTACTGGCAATATATATATTTAAAATCCTGAATGTAAAACTAATGAAAAATATAGTGAAACATTCAATTTAGAAATTAAAGTCAGAGTATGAATTAGTAGTAGATAATAATTCATAATTTATAGTATATACAGTATATATAATTTAAATGCAAATACTGTTATTTCATAATTAAATGAAATAATCCTCTTCAGAAATTAAATTAAATTAAGAGCCGAGGTGGCACAGCGGTTAGAGGCAGGTACTGCAGGCCACTTTAGCTGACACTGATCCGCAGGTCAGCGGTTCAAATCTCACCGGCTCAAGGTTGACTCATCCTTCCATCCTTCCGAGGTAGGTAAAATGAGGACCCAGATTATTGGGGGCAATGTAAATATACATTGCTTACTGGTGTAAACCGCTTAGAGAGTGCTTGCACTGTGAGGCGGCATATAAATCTCAATAAATAAATAAATAAATAAATAAATAAATAAATAAATAAATAAATAAATAAATAAATAAATAAATAAATAAATAAATAAATAAATAAATAAATAAATAAATAAATAAATAAATAAATAAATAAACAAACAAACAAATAAATAAACAAATAAATAAATAAATAAATAAATAAATAAATAAATAAATAAATAAATAAATAATATTTGGAATTGCACACAGGATGTAAAGACCTGGAAATGAGTATACTAAGCTCTCCTACATTCCTTTCATTACCTTCCACAAATAAAATAATCTTGTCAGTAATAGAAAGCCTTCAGTATCCATACATCTGCTATAGATATACAGTAGCGTTAAACAATATTCTTTACTGAAGTGATTAGCATTAAGTGGGACAAGTAAAAAAAACTACTTGGTGAAGCCAAAATAATATATAAAAGATAGGTAGGTAAGTGGGTAGGTGAAATCTTGAAAGATAAGTGTGAAGGCCCAGTATTAACTCACTCTCTTCCAGAAATCCACTGAATGATTGATGGTGATGGTGATGACGACGATGACGACGACAACAACAACAACAGTTTGTCCCAATAGAGTGTAAAGATAAAATTGGAGATAAAATATTATGTATATAATTTTGGATTGTGGTCGAAATGCCAAATCTAAGTACCAGAGCAAGCAAACCAATGTGCTATAACATTAACAAAAGTTATACAAAATGGTGGACTGGTAAGAATCAAATTGCTTCATCTTATAATTAAAGAGGGGATGGAAGGACTGTTCGTCCATAGCTGTCCTCTTGGGAAATGGTCCTTTTAGTTATTTTTACCCACTAATAATCAAAGGTTTATGTTGGGTCCCGATACTGAAGAGTCAGGAGACACACGTAGTGACAACAGCTCTTTATTAGGTTCAGTGAAACTCCAGAAAAAGCCCAGCTGTCGGCTCCTGTTTAAATAGGGAGCCTAGGCTGGGATGAACCAATCAGCGTTGTTTCTGTTCCCGCTCAGAAGAGCAGACCTGGTTGGAAACATTCTGCTAATATGTAAATGCTAAGACATAACAGTTTACTTGATCCAAGCCTTACTCCAAACGATTTCATGGAAGATTTTTTATAGTATCCCTGTACACATTCTTCTAAGATTTTTTTCAGATCTGAAACCAGTAAGTTATAATCAGTAATTTATTTTATCTGTGGAAAATAATTCTGTGGAAAGCACGCTAGCGTTAATATTCATACATACACATAAAAAACCAACAGCTCCTAATCAATTTATAAAATGTTTTCATTTTAATAGAAAGCATTTGATTTGCTAAAACATGAATTGTCCATTTGAATTACCCATTCAAAATTAGCAATTTTGCTTATTTTCCCTCTCTGCTTTTTTTTTCCAGTAGTAGCTCTAGTAGCTTAGTGCCTCTGTGAAAAGTAGAAACACTGTTCTGTATCTGCAGGTCTAGGAACTTCTTTCTGATAAACCTTAAACTGTCTACCATGGTCCTCACCCCATTCCTAAGAGGTCCATAAAGAAGGTGTGCATAAGCGCACCAGTGTGCCTACCGTCCCTGTCCTACTGTCCCATTTATTTGTATTCATTTTCTTCGTTCATGTCCCTGTTCATATTCATACCTGCTATCTTGTACATGTTTGCCAAACTAATAAATAAATAAATAAAATAAACCTCATTGTAATCTTCTAACTTCCAGTTATCTTTTAGTACTAGTCACTCTGTAATTAAGTCAGTTCAGTGGTGGGTTCCTACCGGTTCGGCCCTAACCCTAACCCTAACCCTAACCCTAACCCTAACCCTAACCCTAACCCTAACCCTAACCCTAACCCTAACCCTAACCCTAACCCTAACCCTAACCCTAACCCATTCCCGAACCGGTAGCAAAAGTAAATGAAACCCACCACTGAGTCAGTTACCTAAAACTGGCCAACTATTTGTGAGCACTATTGTTTAGGTTAGTGTTTATATGCTCAAGCATATAAGCTGATATTTGAACTACCTATTAAACCTTTGGCTTATTTATTATGGAATACTTTGAAAATACAATTTGAGACCAATTAAACAGATACCTGCATGGAATTAGAAACATCAACTGAAACTCCAACTAAGATCTTCTAAGACCAGGTATCGATCACAAAGAGTCCATTTCATAGGTCAATCTTTTTTGTTTAATGATTTAGATAATTGATTAAGAATAATTTAAATCAACATTTGGTCATTGATTTTTAAAAAAAACTATTTGCAAGCTTAGATATTCTTAAAAGTGCTAACAAAACTACACACACCGACATATACTGAAAAGTCTTCTAACTATAACTCCCCCATTTTATGGCAGAGTAGCAAGCAAAAATAAGAAATCAAGATGAATTCAGTCTGTTTTGCCAGACAGCAGACAAGCAAGTTGCATTAGTATAACAAACTAAGTTTCCTGACAGGGAATAAATAAAACAGTCCACAGAAAAAGAATTTCATATATCAAAGTTCAGGCAATCTCCACTAGAATCCCAATGAATTGGGTTAGAGACACATTTGCAGCATGCAAGGAAACTGGGCTGCAACGAGAAGGTGGACATTTGTCTGGAGTTTAGTAGTAATGAAATGTCACCAGGACTTCTTCCAAAAACACTGCTCTTTTTATTCTGCTGGATCCTGCCTGCCGACTGAATCTTTTAGAATAGTTTCTGGTTTGCCAGTGTTTTGCCTTTTTTTTCTCATGCAATGCTAATATCCCAGGCCTCATCTTAGTATTTGCCACCTTGCCTATCCATTCCATTATACACAGAAAATTTCTGGAAATGTAATAAAATCAGGCTAGAAATCCAAAGACCATGAATTCAAATGCCACCTTAGCATGAAAGCCAGCTGGGTGACCTAAGGACAGTCACTATCTCTCACCCCAACCCACATCAGATGGTTCTTGTTATGGGGGAAATAAGAAGAGGAACAGGTATTGTATCTGTTCGCCACCTTGAGTTATTTGTAAAAATAATAAAGGCAGGATACAAACCAACCAACAAACAAATGGAGTTGTAGTCTTCACCAGCTGTTTCTTTTGCTTATCTTCTTTGGTAAATACAGTGCTGTAAAATCTTATGATTTTCCAATTTCCCAACAGTTAGCAAAGTCAAATTCATCTAATTGCAGTCTTTAAAATAAATGTTATTGGTTAATGCAACAACTGATGAGGGCTCAGATAATGACTATGTATTAACTTAAGGGATATCTAATAGCACAACCCTAGTTATTTACATGTATCGTATTGATACAAAGAATGAAGATCTAGACTAAGAGGGGGAAATTGTGGCCCTCAAGTTGTATGTATCTCTGGAACCAGGGGTGGGTTCCAGTTACCTTCGATACCAGTTCGCATCACAATGTTTCTCTCGCTCCGCTCACGTGCACGAGCTTCTGCGCATGCTCAGTAGCTATAACCAGCCTGAAACACAGCTGAGGAGCTGATCAGCTGTGCTTTGGGCAAAGGAATAAAGGTAAATATAAACCCGGGGGCGGGCGGGAGGGCCCTTTTTCAAGCAGCAGCAGAAGAGGAAAAAACTTCAAAACAGTAAAAAAAATCTGAAAAAAAAAAGATGGTGGCTCCCAAGGACCGGCACCGACCAAACCAGATCTGTGATGCCATCATAATGTCACCAGCAGATCGCTACCGGTTCGGGCAATCCGGTCCGAACCGGCAGGAACTCACCCCTGTCTGGAACCCATTTTGAAGTCTCTTAGCAATCCCAGATCACATTTTGAAAATTTGACCACAGAACTGCTCATTTTTATTCTTGCTAGCTAAGTAAATCTGAGGGTATTAATTTTGCTCATTAAAGCTGCTATAAATACTCAATCATCAGTACTATAAGTACTCAATCATCAAACAGGCTTAATATTTCCAGCTGCACAGATTTCAACTCACAGAATGTTCTCTCTCTTTCTCTATTTTTTTAAAATGTAAATTTAATATACATTTTAAATTAAAATTTAATATAAAAATTATATTAACAAATAAAAAAGATGGGAAATCCTTCCCACCACCCTGCCTGGACATTCCAAATCATGCAACTGCTTTGTATTCTTCCACAAGTTTTCAAAGTAACTTCAAGTTATTTGCACTTTTCCATCAATTACTACAGCTACTAATCAAATAAATGGAGCGTGAGACATTTTTATGCCTATGTATCAAATGTTTTGACTATTTTTGATCTGTCATTTAAGGACCAGTGAGTTATATTCTTTAAATACTTTCTCAATATCTATGGACATTCTCAGTCTCATCCAGGTCACGGTTGTCCCAAAGGTGCTTTTTCAAGAGGCAACTGGACTTTCTGGTTTTTATTTATTTATTTATTTCATTTATTTATTTGTCAAACATGTATAGGATAGTAGTAGTTTGTATAAACATAAGTAAAAAGTAACGATAAAAGAGGACAATAGGACAGTAGGACAGGGACGGTGTGCACAGTGGTGCGCTTATGCACGCCCCTTACAGACCTCTTAGAAATGAGGAGAGGTCGACTGTAGACAGTCTAAGGTTAAAGTTTGGGGTTTGGGGAAGAAACCACAGAGTCAGGTAGTGCATTCCAGGCATTGATTACTCTGTTGCTGAAGTCGTATTTTCTGCAATCGAGTTTGGAGTGGTTTACATTTAGTTTGAAACTATTACATGCTCGTGTATTGTTGCGGTTGAAGCTGAAGTAGTCATTAACAGGAAGGACATTTTGGTATATGATTTTATGAACTTTTATGAACTTTTTTGAAGACATTTCACTTCTCATCCAAGAAGCTTCTTCAGCTCTGACTGGATGGTGGAGAATGGAAGGATTGTTCCCACCATCCAGTGAGAGCTGAAGAAACTTCTTGGATGAGAAGCGAAACGTCTTCAAAGAAAAATCAGAAAGTCCAGTTGCCTCTTGAAAAAGCACCTTTTGAACTACTTTCTCAATATTTTGTAATGTTTTCTGAGAAAGTGGTATCTATATTTGTATACCTATAGTATACAAATAGTATAGTATACCTATAGCGCCCTAGAGGGAGACCACAGCTTCGACATAAGGATATCTGTAAGAGGGATTTAAAGGCCTTGGGAATGGACATTAACAGCTGGGAAAACTTGACCTCTGATCGTTCCACTTGGAGGCTAAAGACGCAGTATGGCCTTCTCCAGTTCGAGGAGACACTCATTCGGCAGGCCGAGGCAGTGAGGCAGTCCCGGAACCAGAGAAATCTGGGTGCCAGGCAGGGGACAGAATGGATCTGCCCTCAGTGTGGAAGGGATTGCCACTCTCGGATTGGCCTTTTTAGCCCCACTAGATGCTGTTCTAGGAACTCTTTCTAGAAACTCTTTCCAGAGCACGATACCATAGTCTCTCGAGACTGAAGGTTGCCAAAGCCAAATACCTATAGTGCTGGCCCTCAGTATTTTTGACTATTCTGGAACATAGTTAAAAACCCTAATTTGTAAAGCGCATTAGGAAGGAAAGCAGTATATGCTTGCAAAAGAAAACATTTCTGCTTTGTGCTGAACAACTTAATTGCTCCTGCATTTTATTGGCAAGAATAAGGATTGGAGATTATCCTTGCCTGCAGACATATGATATGGAGTGCCTGTGTGTGTAGCAATACAAAAAAATGGCATATTTCATTCTCCATGCCAGCTTCTTAGATATAAATAATTATACATTCTTGGCTACTATACACCTGTGATAATACTGTTTCCAGAGCTATTAAACTGACATCTGTGTATAGAGAAAGACATCCTACTGTTTTTGGATATGGTCTCTATAATTTTGCATCCAAGACTTGTGTCTGACAAGAAGGGGGGAAAAAAAGAAGTCAGTTTAATAGCTTTAATAACTTAAAAACAAAGTAATTCTTGCTTCTCTCCAGCACGTACTTAATATCATAAGTTTTTATATGTTTTACAAAAGGAGTAGCGTTTAGACAAAACTGAATAATTTTAACTGTGTACAATTATTTAAATATAGTATCTATCAACACTGTTGGGCTGGCTTTTTTTTTTAAACAAATGCACCAGCTAAATTTTATGAAAAACGTTGGCTTTTAAAATTTATTTACTTAGTTGAATACAAATGGTCTGCTTACAGAAATACTGCAGTTATCATAATTATGAATTAATTGAAGGTTCTATGCAATTGTCCTGCCTTTTAATGTGCTAGAATTTCCTTGCCACCATACTATTAAACATTTAAGCTTCAACTTAATGTGAGTGAATGGAAAGCAGTATTTGTCCAGAGTGGTTCATCCTTTCACAAAGAACAATTTTTGCCTCAGAGTTTCTACGGAACACCCATTTTCTAATATAAATTCTAAAGTTACATCATTAGACACTGTTGAATAACATGAGCAAAATCTACTTTCAGCATTGTCATCTCTACACAATCAAAGGTAAGGAGCTATTTTATACTTTCTTTTTGTACATTCCATTCCACATTGTCTGTCCTCCCAAAATATTTTCCAAGGCATATGCAACATCTATTGGAATGAGGAAAACAGCTTGGTGGGAGCCGCAAATGACATCCCACACCAATGCTGTGTTCCAAATCTTTTAATGAAAAACAATGAAGGTGTGAGATGTCTGGCTGTAATCCATTTCAAATAGATATTTTAAAAAATGGTAAAATGGGGACGAGAGCTTCGGGAAAGAATTAGTGAACGAAGTTCAAGGCAAAATACCAACTATAACATATTTTATTTCCAGTTAAGAATCAAAAGCCTAAACCTTAAATATACTCAAGGAAAACTACTCCAATTTTTTTTTTGGTAATTTTTGCATGGATATCTTGTTCTCTACCTTTCCATTTTAGAGTTCATGCTGAGCACATGTTGTTTTGTACAAAAATCTCTCCCTTTTTTTCTCTTTTCCAACTCCCCACCTACAAAGTCATACAAAGGTTTGTTGGAAGACTGTAGTCTGAAACTCTGAAAAAAAATGTATGATGTTAGAAAGACATTTGAGGATAATAATCACTTGGACTTATACATGGCCTATTGACTTAAATGTATAAAATCTAGATAATCACAAGTGTTTTTAGTTATCCTAATACATTCTTTTATGTATACTTCTAATGAGGATAACATACAGACATCATTACAGTTCTAATGTATACAATTTGCCTATGCCAAAAATTAAAATTGTATTAATCCCATATTCTCCAGAAGGGATAGAAATAAATTGTTGCAATAATAAAACATTAAATATTGAAAGCTGTGAACCACAACTTAGCGTCATACTTGAACTTAGTCATTCAAATAAATCAGGAATTTACCTAGATAGGTAGATATGCACAGGGAGGGAGGGAGGGAGGGAGGGAGGGAGGAAGGAAGGAAGGAAGGAAGGAAGGAAGGAAGGAAGGAAGGAAGGAAGGAAGGAAGGAAGAAAATTCTACTTTGGGATTTAGAAATTTGCAAGCAAAAGATAATCTCTGTTTCTTCATTTGATCATGTATTCAATTTATATCAAAACTTGAGTTAGTTTGGGTAAATAGGAAACACTGATTAATAATACCAATTTAGGTAGGCCTATCAGTCTTTTAAGTTGGGTTCTGTCTCCTCATTCTGCATTGTGTGGATAAATGAATGGTTCTTTAACATTTATCCCAAAGCACTGGGACTAGAGATACAGGCTAACATCATTCTCCAATGGCAAGCTAAACTTGTCTTTCCCAAGTTCACTTACTTTCTACATATCCTATCTAGGGTATCAAACAGGACACAAATATTTTTTTTCCTGAGGTAGATTCAATGCTTTAAGATTCACTAAATTGTTTACTTTGCCTCAATTTTGCCATAGAGGTATCTTGCATTTAGAAATAGTTCTCATAAGCCCAAAATTGAGACATTCTTTTTCTTAGATCTTTATCTGATGCTTATATATAACCATACAATACTGTAAAGTCTAATATCTTACAACTTCTGAACACCAACATCTTTTGCATCTTTCACATAAAAGTAGATTTCTTTGATTAAAGTAAGAAAAGAAAATGGCTTTCATGGGATGAAAATATTCTCAGTGAACGTGTTTCTATTATGCCATTGATCGCAAGTGTATAGGACATTTAGAGCCCTCTGAGATAAAAGCCAGTATCGAGATTTCTCACAGCTTACAATAATGACACAGATAAAAAGCATCGCACAATGTTTGAAAAGCTGTTGACAGACAAGCATGGAACAGTCTATTGCAGTAGCTCATTAGTAAATAAGCAGGCCAGCAGATATGAAAACTAGGTAGAGTCAAAATTGATAAAAAAAATTAGAGGGGGAAAAACCCTTAATGAAACGTTGGCAAAAATGTGCAATTTAGAAATTATGTGCATGATAGATAGGGTAAAAATCAAGAGTCATTTCAGAGGATATGAGGAATTAAAGTTTTAAGCTTGACAATCTGATTGGTTGAAAAGGTGATAAAATAAATAGTGGGGATAAGAGGTGGGTCAAAAAGGTGAAAAGCTTAGATAGAATACAAAGTCTGAAAATGTCAATATTATGCAGCGGGGGGGGGGACAAAGTGGCCACAGTATTTCAAAGAATTAATAGCTAGTTATTATAAATGTTTAATCTAAACCAGATTAAATTTGGACACATTGATATGTGGAATCCTTGTACTCTCTGGTTTTGCTTGTAAACATTTCATTACCTGACTAGGTAACATTATCAGCAATAACTAATCAGCAAGCAATAACCAAGCTTAGTGAGCATCAACAATTCCACAGTTCAACCAGAGGCTGGTTCCTGCCTGTTTTTGCCGGTGCGGTTAATAGCTGTTGTTCAACGCAGAGCCGAAGATGCTGCTGCTGTTCGTGGCGCGGGAGCTTTCCCCGGGCTCTTTCCCTGCCCACATGGACACCGCCAATTGCGTTGTTTTGCCCTCTGCGCATGCAGAGCACTTTGCGCATGCGCAGAGGGCAAAAGAACGCAATTGGCGGCGTCCATGCGGGCGGGGAAAGCGCCCGGGGAAAGCCCCCATGCCGCGAAAGGCAGCAGCGTCTTTGGCTCTGCGCCGAACTACAGCTATTAACCACACCGCCAGGAACCCACCTCTGAGTTCAACTCTAAGCTACATTGATGTGCTTTTCTTTTTATGTACACTGAGAGCATATGCACCAAGACAAATTCCTTGTGTGTCCAATCATACTTGGCCAATAAAATTCTATTCTATTCTATTCTATTCTATTCTATTCTATTCTATTCTATTCTATTCTATTCTATTCTATTCTATTCTATTCTTCTAGTAAAGGTCCTCAATGTCACATGGAATGATCAAATCATTTACTACAGTTTTTCTGAGGGAGATATGGGAAGAAAGTCAATCTCTGATACCATGTAGACTGATCACACATCAGCTGGGGCTGAGAGTCATTAAGATAGCTACTTGCAGAATATAATAATCAAAGAGTTAATAGTTAAATACAACTTTTTTCACGAGACAAAAGTAAATACTTTTCACATCCACTGATTTATGGCACAGTTAAGGAGATAACTTATATGCATTCAGACAATAGACATATAAAGACCGTTGTCTAGTGACAAAACAAAGTATTTTCATACACGAGGCGATATGCCTCTAGATAAAAGTCTATGATTAACTACAGAAGACTATGGACAGCATTCCTGTATCTCTGTCTCTTTTACATTTTTGGAAATAGAAGTTCGAAAGAGAACTTAATCAGTTCAGTATGTCAATTGTGAAATAATGCGAAGTACGAGTTATATGTCTGATTTACTACCCACTTCTAAGTTGTGATTTATCCTGTTAAATAAAACAAAACAACTATTCTAATATAGTTTCTTCTTGGAGTAAATATCCAGGCTGGTTCAGTGAGGACTGATACATAATTGTTTAAAACAGAAACATCATTATACAAAAAAACCTGGTAGAAAATTCACCTTTGTCTATTTGCATGTTTTCATGACTTTGGTTTACTTTCAATCTTGTTTATCTGCTTTTGAAATTTTATTTATAGCCCCTTCGTGTCTTGCTCTTCATTATAGCAACATCTGGAGTACAAAGACGTATAGAAAATAGGGCAAACTGCCTATTTCCCCCTAAATTTTGTACATATTTCTATGGCTGTTGCCAGAATCAAAAATGTTAGTTCATCATGAAACATATTTTTAGTATTCTGAAATTATACTATTATCATAGAAAGATTTTAAAGAAAAGAAGGCCAAACTTGCCTTCTTTATTTTTACTATTTAATTCTATGATATGATTGGGCAAGGAACTCTGTAGAAGACACCACCTTCCAAGATGTTTGCAGTCTAAAATTAAACACACAGGAAAAAAAGAAATAGAAATTAAATATATGCCTAGTTATACAAAAAAATAGACTTTGCAATCAGTAGGGAAAATAAGTTTTAATCATAGATTAATGTACTTGGACTTCAGTAAAGCATTTGATAAAGTAGACTGTAACCTACTACTAGATAAAGTAGAAAAATGTGCGTTAGACAGCATCACCACCAGATGGATTCAAAACTGGCTAACCAACCGCACTCAACGTGTAGTGCTCAATGGAACTGCATCTACATGGAGGGAAGTATGCAGTGGAGTACCCCAGGGCTCTGTTTGAGGCCCAGTACTCTTCAACATCTTCATCAATGACTTGGACGAGGGGATAGATGGGAAACTTATCAAATTTGCAGATGACACCAAACTGACAGGAATAGCCAACTCTCCAGAAGATAGGCTCATGATACAGAAGGATCTTGACAGACTTGAACATTGGGCGCTATCTAACAAAATGAAATTCAATGGTGAAAAAAGTAAGGTTTACATTTAGGCAAGAAAAACAAAATGCACATGTACAGTATATGTGGTACCTTGCTCAATAGTAGTAACTGTGAGAGGGATCTTGGAGTCCTAGTGGACAACTATTTAAATATGAGCCAGCACATGCAGCAGCTGTCAAAAAAGCCAACACAGTTCTAGGCTGCATAAACAGAGGGATAGAATCAAGATCACGTGAAGTGTTAATACCACTTTATAATGCCTTGGTAAGGCCAACTTGGAATACTGCATTCAGTTTTGGTCGCCACAATGTAAAAAAGATGTTGAGACTCTAGAAAGAGTGCAGAGAAGAGTAACAAAGATGATTAGGGGACTGGAGGCTAAAACATATGAAGAACAGTTGCAGGAACTGGGTATGTCTAGTTTGATGAAAAGAAGGACTAGGGGAGACATGATAGCAGTGTTCCAATATCTCAGGGGCTACCACAAAGACGAGGGAGTGAAACTGTTCTCCAAAGCACCTGAGGGTAGAACAAGAAGCAATAGGTGGAAACGAATCAAGGAGAGAAGCAACTTAGAACTAAGAAGAAATTTCCTTACAATTAGAACAATTAATCTGTGGAACAGCCTGCCTCCAGAAGTTGTGAATGCTCCAACACTGGAAATTTTTAAGAAGATGTTGGATAACCATTTGTCTGAAGTGGTTTCCTGCCTAAGCAGGGGGTTGGACTAGAAGACCTCCAAGGTCCCTTCCAACTCTGATATTCTATTCTATTCTATTATGGGTCTCTACCAAAGAAAAATTATTTAAGAAAAATATGTTGCCTGCCCGGTAAAAATGTTAATCTATGATTAAAACTTATTTTCCCTACTGATTGCAAATCAGTATTCACTACAATGTCTATTGTAGGCATATATTTAATTTCTATTTCTTTTTTTCCTATGTGTTTAATTTTAGACTGCAAACATCTTGGAAGGTGCTTTCTTCTACAGAGTTCCTTGGCCAATCGTATCATAGAATTAAATAGTAAAAATAAAGAAGGCAAGTTTGGCTTTCTTTTCTTTAAACATGTGACCTTTCTATGATAATAGTATAATTTCAGAATACTAAAAATATGTTTCCTGATGGACTAACATTTTTGATTCTGGCAACAGCCATAGAAATATGTACAAAATTTAGGGGGAAATAGGCAGTTTGCCCTATTTTCTATACCTCTTTGTACTCCAGATGTTGCTGTAATGAAGGGCAAGGCACGAAGGGGCTATAAATAAAATTTCAAAAGCAGATAAACAAGATTGAAAGTATTGCAGGGCATTCTGTTCACATTCAGGAAAGGGAATGGATAAGAATAAGAAAGTGAAACAGCCTGAGCAACTCTGTAAGAGATGGGAAATATTATTTGGCTGTCAAGCTAATCATAAGATTTATATGGAATGATGTTGATTATGATCAAAATAAGACTAGAGCCAGAATCTGCATCATTATTAATGGATTGTTCCAGTGTTTATTATTTTAATTTAAAGAATCCAAATTTCTGTATAAGGAAGAATTTCTTTCTTCACTGGAACAAAATACCTGTCTATCTGAATAGAATAGAATAGAATAGAATAGAATAGAATAGAATAGAATAGAATAGAATAGAATAGAATAGAATAGAATAGAATTCTTTATTGGCCAAGTGTGATTGGACACACAAGGAATTTGTCTTTGGTGCATATGCTCTCAGTGTACATAAAAGAAAAGATACATTTGTCAAGAATGGTTGTCATAGGGTTCAAGTAAGCAATCAGGAAACAATCAATATTAATATAAATCGTAAGCAACAAGTTACAGTCATACAGTCATAAGTGGGAGGAGATGGGTGATAGGAATGATAAGAAGATTAATAGTAATAGTAATGCAGTCTTAGTGAATAGTTTGACAGTGGTGAGGGAATTATTTGTTTAGCAGAGTGATGGCGTTCGGGAAAAAACTGTTCTTGTGTCTAGTTGTCTTGGTGTGCAGTGCTCTATAGCGTCGTCTTGAGGGTAAGAGTTGAAGCAATTTATGTCCAAGATGCGAGGGGTCAGTAAATATTTTCACGGCCCTCTTTTTGACTCGTGCAGTATACAGGTCCTCAATGGAAGGCAGGTTGGCAGCAATTGTTTTTTCTGCAGTTCTGATTATCCTCTGAAGTCTGTGTCTGTCTTGTTGGGTTGCAGAACCGAACCTGTCTGTCTGACTGTCTGCAATATCATTTTTAGCTTGACTAACCAGAACTGTGAAGAGTATTCAAGAGCAGCAACCTGCCATATAAGAACATAACCATATCAAACACTTCCCCACCACTTATATTAACACTTCACAGCTTTGTAAATAATGCATGAACCCCATCTTTTTGCTCACTCCCATCTTACTTCTCTTTGGATGTTACAAGTTTAGGCTATATGGCTGGACAGAACTTCTTTAAAACTTAAACAAATAATTTCTAAGTCAATATATTATTTAATTCCTAACACAGTTTCAAATGCACAATTCTTCCGTTTCTAGATCAAAATTTAAACCGCTGGAATGAAGCCACCTACTTGGTTTTCTTGTTGGCCAAAAATAAATCATTATTGTACATGTTTCTAGTACTAGCCGACATACCAGCAGATGGGCTGGGCTCTGTGTCTCTACGCATTCACATAGGGTCTATGGAGATTCTCAGCCATCCAGGTCATGGTTTCCCAAAGGTGCTTTTTCAAGAGGCAACTGGACTTTCTGATTTTTCTTTGAAGATGCTTTACTTCTCATCCAAGAAGCTTCTTCAGTTCTGACTGGATGGTGGGGAATGGAAGGATTGTTCCCACCATCCAGTCAGAGCTGAAGAAGCTTCTTGGATGAGAAGCAAAATGTCTTCAAAGAAAAATCAGAAAGTCAGTTACCTCTTGAAAAAGCTGAATAACGGGGAATGGAAGAATTTATATTCCTTGCAGACAGCTGGTCATTTGCATTCTTTTAGAGAGTTGTTAAGGTCACCTGGAGGTTGATCTGTGTCATCATGGTCACCTGAGTGGTGCAAATGGGTGTGGAGCCTTCTTGGAACTGTTGAAAGGACTGTGTTGTAGACTGGAGATAGATGATGTCATACCCCTCCCCCTCTGTTGAGAGAGGGCTGTTCAATTTTGACATAGATTACCTCTTTGACCCTTCTTTCAAACCAGCAGTCCTCTCTGTCCAAAATGTGGACTTCGCTGTCTTCAAAAGAGTGGCTTTTGTTTTTTAAATGCAGATGGACTGCTGAATCTAGTCCTGATTGATTTGTTCTCTTATGTTGTGCCACTTCATAAATGCAGGGCATAACATAGGCCATGCATTCTTCAGCCAGAGTTGAAGAAGCTTCTTGGATGAGAAGTGAAATGTCTTCAAAGAAAAACCAGAAAGTCCAGTTGTTTCTTGAAAAAGCACCTTTGGGATTCACATAGGGCTGTGATGGAGAACCTATGGCATGTGTGCCACAGGTGGCACGCGGAGCCATATCTGAGGGCACGCGAGGCATTGCCCTATGTCATCTCCAGCGAACATGTGCGTGCTAGCCAGCTGATTTTCGGCCTTCCAGAGGGTTGGGGGGAGGCCGTTTTCACCCTCCCCAGGCTTCAGGAAAGCCTCCAGAGCTTGTGAATGGCGAAAAACGGAGCCCATTTTTTGCCATCCACAGGCTCCGGAGGCTTTCCTGAAGCCTGGGGAGAGCGAAAAATGGCCCAATGGGCCTACCGGAAGTCCAGAGGCATCAGTGAGGCCTGCGCGCATGCACAGGGGGCAGCGCGGGTGTGTGTGTGCACGCAGGCACGGGGGGAATGGCATTGCATTATGGGTGTGGGCACGATCACCCTTTTGGCACCCAAGCAAAAAAAGGTTCACCATCACAGACATAGGGTGTTGTTATCCACTAGTAACCTCCACTTGAGCCTGTTGGTTTTACATTTAGGGGATTTAAGAGCCGAGGTGGCGCAGTGGTTAAAAGCAGCACTGCAGGTACTGCTAGTTCAGCAGTTCAGCTGTTCAAATCTCACTGGCTCAAGGTTGACTCAGCCTTCCATCCTTCCGAGGTGGGTAAAATGAGGACCCAGATTGTTGGGGGCAATATGCTGAACTCTGTAAACCGCTTAGAGAGGGCTGTAAAGCACTATGAAGCGGTATATAAGTCTAAGTGCTATTGCTATCTAACTCTCAATGTATTCAGATGGCTCTTCTATTCAGAATGCACAATTCAAATGGCTCTTATTAAAACCCACCATTTGTGACCCAACACCATTACCACTATTTTCTTCTATTCAATGAAGGACATTCAGGCTATTTCTAACTATGAAGAAAAATTGTGGCTTTTCCCAGTTGAAAAATTAATCTGCTCCTAGATTGACATAGACGTGTGCCTTTAAAACTGCATTTCCCGCACACTGGATTGGCTATTATTGTCAGTTCATTTTAGTCATACATTCTACCAGTGCCTTATACTCATTCTAATCCCTCTGGTTTGCCTATGTTCTAATTATGTTTGTTTATTTAGGCATCATGGTGTATTTTGACTTTGAAATTGCTGTTGGATTTTTCTTCTCTTTCTTGCCACGGAGAATGAGAAAGATAAATGACTCCAGAGCTTTGCTTCACCTCATGAAAAGGATTGTGCTATAATGCATACAAATTTGGATTCCCAACTTGAATTGGAGGTAGGCTAAGAAATACATCATTTGCTGCTTGATTAAAACTCTGACAAAAGTCCTGAACTGTGAAGAATTATAAATGATCTCTCACTGCATAATTTGTAATGTAATTATTTGAAAAGAATCTTAGAAATCCAGAGTATTTCTGGTTCTTCCCCCCCCCCCAATGTTATTATTATAAGAAAAGGAATGAATAATTGAGTTTACTAATGTTGTGATTAAATCAGCTTTTTCCCCAGGAACATCTACTATGAAGACCATTAACAAACACACAAAAACGCCTAATGAAATCTCAGATATTTTCATGACTTATTCATGACAACAATCACATTGCTAGAAGCCTATATTATACATGGATGCTACTTCCTTAGTATTCAGTACAATATGGGTATAAATATATATAGATAAGTAATTCTGGGAAGAAGTCTTTATTTTAATTTTTCAATTCCCATCATGTGAATGTGTGCGAGTGACTAAAACTAAGAGAGCACTTGATTTTCATGCAGAAGACTTCAGTTCCTAGCATTATCACTTATTGCGCATGTACATAACATCCTTAATCTGCTTGTCTCCATGTTGAACCTGGCTAGAAATAAAGTTCTGTTTTGGGCAGAGGTTTATCTGTCTTACTGAATGCTGTAGACTGCGGGAGAAGGCAGCTTCATCATTCTATCATTTCACTGCTGCACAGATGTTTTATATATATGACACCCTCCATGAAGATGTGGCACGACCAAGAACCAGAAGCCAAACAGCAGCAATGCAGCTCACCAGCTCAAATCCCCCTGCAAGTCAGACTAACCTGAGCACACCCCCAGCCAATCAGAACACAGCCAACCCCCCAGCCAATCAGAGCACAGCCAAGCCCCCAGCCAATCAGAACACACCTTCAACCAATCAGAACACAGCCAAGCTCCCACCCTATCAGTTCAAACCATCACTGGCAGTTTAAAGGAAGAAACAGCAGCAATCTCACATTGCTCCTAGAAGCAGGAAGCAGAAGACACCAGCCTGAAGATGATGAATGAGACTTCATCGAAACGTCGCCAAGACACTTCCAATTTCACGTGGGAGAAAACCCGAATACATACCCAAAGACCTACGTACAAACACCCGCGAAAACCTCAGAATATATGTATGTATGTATGTATGTATGTATGTATGTATGTATGTATGCATGTATATATATATATATATATATATATATATATATATATATGTGTGTGTGTGTGTGTGTGTGTGTGTGTGTGTGTGTGTGTGTGTGTGTGTGTGTAACATTTTTTTTGCTGATAAATGAAAATAAAGGGAGACTATTATAGATCTATTTCGAGCTATTTTGCTCTCGTCAGATAGCCATACCCGTAGTGGGATTTGCACCTGGGCAGTCTGCTTATAAGGCAGAAGTGTTAACCTCTAGGCCAGGTTCTCTTCCCTATCAGCTCTTCACCAGGAAAGGGTTATATATGTTTTTTCTGTCGAGTCATCCTGGTGTGTGGAAGGAAACATCACAGCTTCCTTTATATATATAAAACATCCATTAACACACCCAGCTTCTGTGGCCTAGAGGTGGAGCTCTTGCCTCACAATCAAGAGGTTGTGAGTTCGATCCTAGGTAGAGGCAGATGTAGGGTCCCCTGCTTGGGCAGGGGGTTGGACTAGATGACCTGCAAGGTCCCTTCCAACTCTATTAATCTGTAAATTCCACTGTTCAACCCTGTGAGTAGGTGCAAAGTCCACTAGTCCCAATATACTTTGATCAGCTATCACTTGCCATGAAAACAGTTGTAATGTGGGACTTTCTCTTCAGAAAGACATAGTCAGCCCAGCAGTTCTGGATAAAATGGCTATGGGAGGCAATGGACAGTCTTTAGAGAAGAGAGGTTTGCCTTCCTTAGCACACATAAGCAACTGAAGCAGAGCTAATGAAATAAAGCACAGTAGGCAGACCACTGACTTGCTTGTACCCATATAGGCCTGAAACCATTACTTTAAATACCGGACAAAAAGATAGGAGGAGGTTGCCTTTCTGGGTGGTGGAGGCAAGTTGAAAAACAAATTGCATCCCATTCATGCACAGTAACTACAGTATAAGCCTGTGATAGCGAACCTATGGCACGTGTGCCACAGGTGGCACGTGGAGCCATATCTGCTGGCACGTGAGCAGTTGCCCTAGCTCAGCTCCAGCGTGCATGTGCGCGCTAGTCAGCTGATTTTTGGCTCTTGCAGAGGCTCTGGGAGGGCGTTTTCAGCCTCCGGAGTGGCGGGGGAGGGCATTTTTGTCCTCCCCAGGCTCCAAGAAAGCCTCTGGAGCCCGGGGAGGGCAAAAAACGGGCCTACTGGGTCCACCAGAAGTCAGGAAATGGGGCAGCGGGGGGTCATGCGTGGGGAACAGGGCAGCACGGGGGGTCGCATGCGCATGGCAGGGAGGAAGAGCACGTGGAGGGCATTGAATTATGGGTGTGGGCATGCATGTGCGTGTGGTAGCACACATGCGCATGCTTTCGGCACCCGAGGAAAAAAAGATTCACCATCACTGGTATAAGCCCTTGATTTTGTATAAAGCCTCAATAACACATTTAACACATGTTGGATATAAATCTCCCAACATATATCTTTGGAATGCATCCGGACAAGAAAGTCTGCCTATATTCTGAATCTCAGGACTAGTCAAACCTAGGTTTACTACCATTTCAGCCGTAACCAACTCCAAGTACAGTAGTAACATTCAAGCAGAATGTAGAAACATATAACAAATGCACTGCTGAGCAACCAAACCAGTGTAAACACTCCTACTAAAGGAAGGAACAAAATACAGGTACATACAGTATATTAAACCCTGAAGGCTGGCTTGTTTTTGAAATTGAAGAGAATTGTCACTGATCCGATCTCTGAGAAAGTACTAAGGCAGTGATTGACAATGGTGAAATTCTGTACTTAAGAAATTCTTAGAGAACTTCTTCTACTGGAGAAATTTGGAGAAATTTTCCATCCAATTTTTCCACAGCAAATTTGAAAGAAAATTTCAGAAGGCCATTTCTATCCATCTTGAATGTTGTGTTTTATTGACTTAATTTTAAATTGATCTGAATTTTAATTGTGTTATATTTAGTTTCTCTCTCAATACTTCCCTCAGTGCTGTCGTTGGCATTTCACTCAAAGGCCAAGTGAGTGATCCTCTGATCACTCACTTGGTGAAGAATACTATTTATTTTATTTGTTTGCTTTTGTCAAGTACGTATTGGTGATATACATAGATATAACATTGTTTATATACATAAGATGGGTATTAATAAAAGGGAACATTAGGACAGGGATGGTAGGCACCAATGTTCCCTCTGATTTTTTTTCGGGGTGAGCAGAAAAGTATGTCTGAGCGGCACATTTTCTTCCATGAGCACCTGAATTTATTTATTTATTTATTTATTTATTTATTTATTTATTTATTTATTTATTTATTTATTTATTTATTTATTTATTTATTTATTTATTTATTTATTTATTTATTTATTTATTTATTTATTGCATTTGGTGAATGCAAATGGTGAATTTGAAGGGTTGAGCAGGCTGATGTGGTGCCTAGGAGCGGTCATCAGAATATAAAATGTTTTAATTACTCCAGTGTTAAGCCAGCCTGCTGGTGCACATAACACATATCAACACACCCAGTGAAGTTACCTCACTGCCACCAATGGAAAGAGCGATTAAAGGATAAAGGAAGGAGGAGAAGGAGGAAAGGGGGTGGGCAAAGTGGGTGGGGAGGGGGTGTAGAAATCACAAGGCAAAATAGCAATAGCAATAGCACTTAGACTTATATACCGCTTCATAATGCTTTACAGCCCTCTCTAAGCGGTTTACAGAGTTCAGCATATTGCCCCCAACAATCTGCGTCCTCATTTTTCCCACCTCGAAAGGATGGAAGGCTGAGTCAACCTTGAGCCTGGTGAGATTTGAACAGCTGAACTGCTGAACTAGCAGTTCAGATTGCAGTGCTGCTTTTAACCATTGCGCCACCACAGGCTCCTAATGGACAGTGCATCCAGAGAGAAACAGAAACTGAATTCAGATTAAAGCAAGCTCCGCACTCCCAACTCCAGATCACCTTTGAAGCTTTCAAAGGCTAGCAAGATGGAAGTTGTGTAAACATATTCCCTGACATCAAGAAGCCTCAGAAAGCCAAAAGACAACAATAAGAAAATGGCTACAACTCAATTGTTTCACCCAACTCTCCCTCCCTATCCTCTGAGGAGATGACAATTACTAAATACAGTTATTGATATAGATAGTTGATGCAAGTTTGATTTGATGGATTAAATTTAAAATATATCTGTATTATTAGGAGGAAAGAAAACAACTAAAAATGGACGAAATGAGTTAATTTCTGAAAAATTTGGAATTTGAATGATTATCTTTTTTTTGTAAATGTAGTCAATTATAATTTACATTGATAATGAATAAGTTTTTATTTAAGAAACTAAATATTTTAAATTGGATTTCAAGAAGAAGAAACCCCACCAGTGGGCTGCAGCAAGGCTGCTTAAGTGCTTAATGGAGCACAATCAGAAGACATTAAAAAAAAAAACTTTCGAGGGGACGTTGCACCCACGGGCTGGAGGGGAAAGGAAGGGATGGAAATCACGCACAGGACTACTTATCTTGGCAGAGGAAAAAGAGCAGAACCCCATGCAAAGCGAGCTCTTGCAGCAACCAGTGAGTGAGCCTGAAGCACTTCTTTGCACGTGGAACTGAACAGAGTCACATCGGAGACTTTGGAGAAAGGAGGGGCAGAGGGGGGAATCCTAAGGAGGAGGCTGGGATGGTTTTATTGCAACCCTAGAAGTGTGAGGGTGGGGGTGGGAGAAAACCCAGGGGGCTTATCCCCAATGCAGAAACAGCTCGTTTTTAAAAGGATGCAGATGGAACAAGACCACAACAGAAACCAGCGAAAATAAATTCTTTATTTATTTACAGATGTTATTTCTAGCCCTCTCCTTCCCAGTCAAGTAAGCCCTCGCTTCCCCCACCCCCCCTCATTTGCAGTCTCAAAGCAGGAGGCAAATGGGGAGGGGGAGGAAAGAGATTTCTTTTATTCTCGCTGATTGACCCTAATCTGTTTTCTCTCCCAGAGCATCCTGGGACACGTAGTTCTCCATCCAAGCATTCCTTCAAAATATGCCAATAAGAAACTACCATTCCCATCAGGAAGCACAAAACCTTTTTAGCCTCTGTCCTGTGTAGTTCCCCCCAACTGCTCCTCCCACCGAGCCCGAACTGTGCTACAGATCAAAAGTCCTGTGCTACAGTTTGCTGTCGCCTGCACGCCCGCGCAGCAGCGCACCTTACAGGGAACAGTGGTAGGCACGCTTATGCACGCCCTTTATGACCTCTTAGGAATCGGGTGAGGTCAACAGTGGACAGTCTAAGGGTAACGTTTTGGGGGTTTGGTGATGAAACCACAGAGTCAGGTAGTGAGTTCCAGGCATTAACCACTCTGTTGCTAAAGTCGTATTTTCTACAGTCAACTTTGGAGTGGTTCACTTTGAGTTTGTATCTGTTGTGTGCTCGTGTATTGTTGTGGTTGAAGCTGAAGTAGTATAAGTACTACTTGCATTAGAATAAGTAGCAACTTATTATCTAAGAAGTCATTGTTATGCATCCAAAATAGCATTATGTGCACAAGTTGAAGGAATGAAAAAGTTTCTGTTTATCTTAAATTTAAGAATAAGAAAAACCTTAGTTAAAAAAAAAGCACAAAAAGAAAGAGGTCAACAAAAGAAGTCAATGAAGATTAAGTGTGCAAGAAAAAATGACTTATGAGCAGAGATGAATAGAATATCCTGGAACAGAAGATAACTAATAATTTTTTTCAGTCTTAAGACAAAGTCTATTAGACTGAAACAAAGATTTCATTTGTTTATAATTCTCAGGTAAATGTGACAGCCTGATATTCTAGTTAGCAGGTACAAAAAGGAACCGAAAATAGGAATAGCTTTCTGAGGACTTAGCACTTTGCAAAATTCATAGTTATTATCTAATTGTTGCAGTAAGATTTTTTCCTTTAAAAAAATAAAATGAATTTTTGGATCTATACCAAAGACAAAGAAGTATGTTTGTTGATTCTAACATGAAAAGCAACATGAACTGAATAATATTTTTATTAACTGTTTCAAAATGATATGATATTGGAATATTACAGAGAAGTCTGCAATATCCATTTTTATCAAACAAACAAAAACAATTTTGGATCATCACTGCACAAGCTCCATCCTTTTCACATGTGCATAAAAAGGGGGCATCATAGTGTGACATTGTTTTCATCGTTTTCCCTCTTTGAGCCTTCCTGGAATACTTTCATGTTGGTATTAAGAAGGATGAAGAGTATTATTTGGCCAACTTTGTGAATAAAAGTTATATGGTGAGTTTATGAGATCTGTAACACATCAGTCAGTCAAGAATAGCTTCAGGAGTTTCACGAGAACCTACTCTTAAGATAACAAAAAGTGTGCAAATAAACTTGTCAATGGACACACTGGAAAGTTGCAAAGATTAAAATGTATCATAAAGGAAGAACACCGGGAAATTGTCGCTCAATCTCACATTTTGTGTTTAAAAATGTATGTTTACAAATTAGTGGATGATTTAATAAACCTCACTGTAAACTCAACACTTAGAATACATAGCTAAGCCTTAAGTCACAATGTCCTAATAAGATAAGTGTTAGCTAAAAGAATGCCATATGGCCACAAGGAATGAATTAGACAGCTGGAAAATGCTAATGGCTACCTCTGGGAACTGAGGTTTTTCAGATTGTGGTTAAGGGAAAATAAAGTAATGGCCAATTCTAAGGTCAATTGTTTCAACAATGTGTAGGGAGGAATAATTGCATCCAACCTACTCCTTATTGAATATTTTCTATGCATAAAATTTAACCTAATTAATAATGTTAATTTTTATCAATTTTATTAACAAAGCGACCTATATTTGCTGATTGATTGTAATGCAACTAATGATTAATTGTAATGCAACTAATCAAATGGATTAGTTTTATTGGATGTGGTGGCTCAGTGGCTAAGATGCTGAGCTTGTCGATCAGAAGGTCGACAGTTCAGCAATTCGAATCCCTAGCGCCACGTAACTGAGTGAGCTCCCGTTACTTGTCCCAGCTTCTGCCAACCTAATAGTTCAAAAGCACGTAAAAAATGCAAGTAGAAAAATAAGGACCACCTTGGTGGGAAGGAAACAGTGTTCCGTGCACCTTTGGCATTTAGTCATGCCGGCCACATGACCATGGACAGCACTGTCTTCAGACAACACTGGCTGTTCTGCTTAGAAACTGAGATGAGCACCACCCTCTAGAGCTGGAAACAACTAGTACGTATGTGCGGGGGAACCTTTACCTTTACCTTTAATCAAATGGAAGGTACTATTTGCATATATTGATAAGGGGGACTCAACTTCTTCTGGCATACCCATTGGCCTCTGGTGGCTGTCAATAAATCAGTGTTTGTTTCATACAATGGTGTCCTTGTTTTTTCTCCAACAGTTTGGGAAATAGTGTGCGAATAAACTTATAAGTGGAAACCTGAGATTTACAAACTTGGTAATATATCTTATCTTAGATCTCCCCCAATAGGGAAATGAGCAAAACTCCAAATTATTTTTCTGATTTTGTTGATGTAAAGATTGCAAAGTTTACTTCTAATCTCCTTTTTTGTCATTTGAAATAAGACCATTGGAACCAATGGTATTAATTTTTCAAGCATGTATAAAGCCATCCTTTTCTTTGTCTCTGAATGTTTGCTGATACTAATTACAGTACTATTTACAAATGTATTTAATCAACAGTCTGCATTTCAAGGTTGAATTTGAACTGCAGATCACATAGCTGCAGAAATTTTAGACTTTCTTGGTACTTTCCCATTTCAAGGGTTTTATAACATCATATCAGACTAAAGAATCTGGAAAATGTAAATATTTATGCATTCTTTTTTTGTCACTGATAAATACAGCTCAGGTGTGGATTTTTTTCTGGTGTACCAATATGTCTATGTTATTTTTCATCTAGTAATTATACGTATAATAAATATTCTGACCTAAATTCACATATATTATGGTAATTTGAAATTCTGCTACATTACTTATCACAATTTATATTTCTTCCTATTGTTTTAATGTTTTAATGCATATTTATCAGACTGACTTTTTATGGCTCATGTCTGAATCAATATATCTACAACATGACCTACATATTATACATATATAATGTAACCTATGTGTATAACACATCTAGCCCTCTGCTAGATTTAATTCAGTTACTAAAGGTTTATCTGGCTATTCATCTTGAACCTGTCAAACAATTAAACAATCTTTAATAATACAATGTGACAAAAGCAACACATTAATGTAGATATTCCAGTATCGTATCTGCAGTGTCTACGTGAGTTGCTTATAAAGCAAATCAACAGAATTGTTATTTGGGTTCTTCAGAATGGATGGTTTGGAAAAAAAAACCTCAGAGATGTGAAATGTATGCTGCTTTTATCAGCTGATTTGCTCCCTCCTTTAAATTGCTTCCCCAATTTGATTTGGTATTTGTGCAAATGTAATACTCTACTCAAGTAGACAGGATAAAAACCACTGATTGTGGCGGGGAGGGAGGGATCCTTTTAAGGTAAAATTGAGAACCTTATGGAGGAGTTTGGCAGTTAGAAAAGGGTCCCAATTGGAAGTGGGATAGCTAATAACCCTTTCCATGACCCTGGGTTCAGCAATTTTAATAGCAAAATGAACCCAGATATGATTTCTCTAAATTAAGACTATGTAGACATCTCCCTCTACTCATCCTATTTGAATGACTACAGATAGTTTTTGAGTTATGATTGCTCGTTTAACAATAGTTCTAAGTTACGATGACCTCGGGAAAAATGACTTACAACCCATCCTCAAAGTTGCAATAGCAATAGCACTTAGACTTATATACCGCTTCATAGTGCTTTACAGCCCTCTCTAAGCGGTTTACAGAATTCAGCATATTGCCCCCAACAATCTGGGTCCTCATTTTACCGACCTCAGAAGGATGGAAGGCTGAGTCAACCTTGAGCCGGTGAGATCTGAAGAGCTGAACTGCTGAACTAGCAGTCAGCTAAAGTAGCCTGCAGTGCTGCACTTTAACCACTGCGCCACCTCGGCTCTTAATACCCCCCTGCAATACCCCGCTGCAGTCATGTGATCGCAAAATTCAGACACATTTACAACCATTGCAGTGTCTTGTGGCTGCATGATTGTGATTTCCAACCTTCTCAGCCAGCTTCCAACCAGTAAAATCAATTGGGGAAGCCAGATTTGCTAAATGTCCATGTGATTCACTTAACAATCATACAATTCATTTAACAACCACATAAATACAGTAGTCAAATCAGCTCTGGTTATCTGTTGACTTGATTAGTGGCCACATAACTTACTGGTCGAAATTATGGTCCCAATTATGATTGTAAGTGAGAACAATAGCAATAGCACTTAGACTTATATACCTCTTCGTAGTGCTTTACAGCCCTTTTAAAGCAGTTTACAGAGTCAGCCTATTGCCCCCAACAATCTGGATCCTCATTATACCGACCTTGGAACGGCTGAGTCAACCTTGAGCCGGTGAGGATCGAACTCCTGGCAGTCAGCAGAGTCAGCCTGCAATACTGCATTCCAACCACTGTGCCACCACAGCTCCCGTAATAGCTGAGTCTGGCACAGCTAGCAGAAGGGTAACTGCATAAGACAATGTTATGAGCCATGAATTCTTTCTGGGCAATTCCTATTGTTACTCTGAGCAATAGATATATGTTTTCCAATGAGTCAACCACTCTTCCTTAAATGATAAGAAATGAATGCATTACCATCCATCTTTATTCACCACCTTTCTTGTATCCAAAAACTACATCTCTGATTTATTCTGTAATCTTAATTCAACATTGTCTATGCAAAAAGTTACTTCTTATATGTTCTCTCTCTTCTTTTCGTGTATCTCTCTGTGTGTGTCTCTCTGTGTGTTCCAAAATTCTGGATTTCTTTGCTGTGACAAGAGTCTTTATGTTTTGTTTTGCCCTTTCCTTCTATAGCTGAAGGAAAATGTAATGTGAATCGTGTCTTTCTCCATAGTGGGTGGCGCTAGCCTCCAAGATTGGGATGACCTCATCCATCAGCCAATCAGGACTGAGTCTGACTTCATATAAAAGCTGTCACTGTGCCATAATCCCCCTCTTTCGACTCAGTCCTAGGCCTAGGATTTTGTCTCCAACCTCGCACAAATTCCTTCTACTTTTGATCAAGCAGCAAGTTGTCTCTTCAAATTACTTATTAAGGGTGAGTGTCTGCCCCACCGACCCTACAACACCGGGGGTGTGGGAACTGACAGGACAGGCTTCGGCCTGGTCCGGGCCAACTGCCACCTTAGTGTGGCTGCCTATCACCCTTAATACGCGGCCTGGCATTCCAGTAATCATCGTCTGTCACAGAAGCCTAGCGCTTGCGTGACCAGCAGCCAGGGTGGCCCGTGCCACTTCCGCGAGGTGAGAGGCCCTTATCTGATCGGGTCACCAGCACCGCAGAAGCCTCGCGCTTGAGCGGCAGGGCCTCTCCCTTCTCTACGCTCCCCCCAGGGTGACCGTTTCTGTGACATTCTATGTTGGGGGGTGAGCACTGGGTGAGGGCGAGTGTCGGCATCTCCTCGGCGGCAGATCGGCCTGCGTGACCGCCCCTCCTCACTCAGCACCAGGCCCGTGCTGCCGCGGCCTCTCCAGCGCCGGCATTCCGTCCTCGGCCTTCAATTGGCCTCGGTTACGGTAGCGGCAGCCTCTTCGGCAAGTTTTTCGGCTTGCGAGGCCCTTTTTAAAAAATCGCTACTTTTTGGCGCGGAGGAATGAGCCGACTCGCATTCAGCCCCGCCCGTCGACTGGCTTGGGCTTCCGGCGCAGGCGCAGTAGCAACGATCCCGGACTCACCTGACGTCATCAGGGCTCATCCCAGGTGAGTCGCAGCGCACTCTGCAGCCTCGCGCCGCCGGAGAAGTCCCCCAACTCGATCGGTTGGATCGGGGACAGGGGCGGAAGGCCCCGCGGCTTGCCTCCGCGCACCGCCACCCACGCCCACAGGGCGGAAGGCCCCTTGGCCGGCCTCCGCGCGCCTCCGCCCATGCCCACAGCTGACCAGCGGCTCCAGGACCAGCAGCCCTATGCGCACGCGCCGGAATCCAACCGGCTCTGTTAGCGCGCTCCAGCTGGGCTGCGGCCACGCCCCCTGGGTGCTCTTGCCTCCTTCATCCTCCGATGCCGTAAAAGCGCACAGGAGAGCCGGACCAGCTACCTTGCCTCCACGATGCCTGAGAAGGAGGCAAAATCCGCCAGAAGCAAGCCCAAACAGGGCAAGGACAAGGAAGGCGGGACTAGACGTTCCTCACCAGCCCCAACAGGCCACAGGGACCGTTTACCCATCCACTCCTCAGAACGTGCCAAGTCCTCCCAAAAAGGGGCTCCCTCCAAACGGAGCAAGCCTGCTAGGTAACCTGATCGCCCCCCTCTGCCCACTGCTTCAGCCCCGTCAGGCTCCACAGCGCACCATGAGCCCTCTGGCAGCCATGCCCAGAGGGACAGGCGCTCATCAGGGGCACTCTCATTGGACAGCCCCGATCTTTGTCTGGAGGAGGGGGACATATGGGAGGACCCTAGCCATATGGCAGCACAACTGAGGCTCTCCATCCACCTGTCCCATCTGCGCAGTTCTACAGTCCAGAGGTGCAGGCCATGATTCAGGCTGCTATCGCCCAAGGCATTGAGGCAGACCTGTAGCATGTGTCCACCACGCTGCCCCAACCGGTAGCCCCTCCGCCTCCTACGCCACGCATCCAGGCGGTGACTGTTCCAGAGCCCACGGTGCAGCCCACCGAGGTCTACCCCCAACAGGGCTCCCCACTCTCTGACCAAGGTCTAGAGGACAAGGAACAGGACTTGGACTTGTCGGCGGTCGAGGACCTCGCTCCAGAGGCTCCCGTCGTCACCGGGTTATTTAACCCAGCTCTTTTCAAGTCGCTGTTACACAAGGCCAGGGCCACAGCCAAGTTCGCCTCCAAGGAGCAGCCACCAGCCGAGGGTGAATCAGAGGCCCCCTTTTTTAAAAAAACAAAAACAAAAAAAAAACCACCTCTCAAGTGGAGGTGGTTCCTGCTCCTAAGCTTTTTGTGGCATCGGTCCTCATACAATGGACCTCCCCGTCGGCCGGAGTCGCCCGTCCGCCTCGGATAAGCGATTCTTCAACGTGGCCACGGCGCTAACACAACACCTGCCAGTCCCTCCGGTGGAACCGGCCATCAAAGCCCTATATTCCCCAGCACAAATGCCGGGGGACTCCGAGGAGCTGCTCCGCCTGGACGACAGACGCACCGAGCAGGCGCTTCAGAAAACCCATCAGGCAGCTGCTTGGGCCGTGAAAGCCTCAGCGACAGCCTCCCTTTTTTGCCGCACCTCCATATGCTGGCTCAAGGCGCTGCGGGAGCATCTTCCTTCCTCGGATGTACGGGCACAGCAGGACACTAACAAACTGATCGCGGCCAATCAGTTTACATTGGACGCCATGATCCAGGCAACCCGCTTCGCGGCCAGGGCCATGGGGACTTCCGTGGTTGCGCGATGCATGCACTGGCTGAGGAACTGGCCCACCGATTGTCGACATAAGTGGCGTCTGGCCGGGGCCCCAGTCAAGAACCAGTCTCTTTTCGGTGAGGCTCTGGACCCTTATCTGATTGAGACTAAAGATAAGCGTAAGGTCTTGCCCAACTCAACCAAAGGCCCAGACCAATACACCAGCCCCCGCCACACCGCTCACGAGGCGGCCTTACGGGGCTCCCTCCTATATCCAGCACAGGCAGCGGGCGCCAGCCAGGCAGAACCAGGGCCAGGATAGGAACAATTCCAACCAGTCCTCTAAGCGCCTTTTTCGGAAGGCAGTTGGTCGCCCCATCCGCCGTTACAAATAGAGGAACCCGCTTCTCCCATTGGGGGTCGCCTGCGTTTTCTTTTGCCAGGCGGTGGGAGGAGATTATAACGGATGCTTGGGTTCCCGAGACCCTGACACTCGGTCTCGCATTGGACTTCCTCTCCACCACCCCCCTGATTCCTTCATGAGGTACTCCCAGCCCTCCAATCCACAGAAACTGGCCCTGCTGCTAGACGCCATCCAGCATCTGCTGGAGATTGAGGCCATCCAGCGGGTCCCGGAGGACCAACAGGAGCAAGGATTCTATTCCAATTATTCCTCGTGGAGAAATCGTCGGGTGGGTGGAGAGCGGTCCTGGACCTGAAGCGCCTTAATAAGCTCTTGGTGTACAAGAATTTTAAGATGCATACTTTACAGTCCATATTGGACGGCATACGTAAG
This sequence comes from Diadophis punctatus similis, assembly GCA_023053685.1. NCBI lineage: Eukaryota > Metazoa > Chordata > Lepidosauria > Squamata > Dipsadidae > Diadophis > Diadophis punctatus. The sequence goes on from JALIGW010000164.1 coordinate 163,421, forward strand.
GGTGACTTCACGTGCTCTATCGACCTCACTGAGGCATATTTGCATGTCCCAATTCGGCCTTCCCACCAAAAATTCCTGTGGTTCTCATATGACAACGAACACTATCAGTATTCGGCCCTGCCATTCGGCCTCTCCTCGGCACCCAGGATCTTCACAAAGATTCTGGCCGCCCTTGCAGCCCATTTGAGGGCGGTGCCGATTCGAATACAGTGTTACCTCGACGACATTTTAATTCAGTCGTCCTCCCTGGCCCGGGCGGAGCTGGACCTGCAGACCACCATGGACGTTCTGCAATACCATGGCTTCTCCCTCAACCTGGAGAAGAGCCACTTGATTCCCTCCACTCGCATCACTCACTTGGGGGCCATTGTGGACTCTCTGGAGTGCAGGGTGTATCTGTCGTTGGAAAGACAACTCAGTCTTTCCTCTCTGACCCAACAGGTTCTTGGACAGGGGCGGGTTCCGCTGAACCTCCTGTCCTCCCTGTTGGGAAAGATTATATCCGGAATACATATAACACCTTGGGCACAACTGCACTCCAGGGACCTCCAATGGTTTCCTTTGCCGTTTCAGCGGGCGAACAAGTCCAACTCATCGGCCAAAGTCCAGCTCCCGATGGCGGTACGGCGATCTCTGCATTGGTGGCGGTCCCCGGCGATCAGCAACGGTTCCAGCTTCCTCGAGCCTTGCCGGGTGACGGTGACATCGGATGCCAGCCTCTACGGGTGGGGCGCTCACACATTGTTGCACGTGGCACAGGGCACCTGGACCGCAGCGGAGTCAACGGCCAGCATCACCCTCCCGGAGCTACGAGCGGCGTCCCTGGGCCTCCGGCAATTCCAGCATCTCCTGACTGGGCAACACGTCCTCCTGTTGACGGACAACGTGACTACCAAAGCCCACGTCAACAGGCAAGGTGGGACTGTCTCGCGCCGCCTGCTCTCCGAGGCCAAGGAGTTGGGCCTCTGGGCGGAACGGCACCTCCTCTCGCTCAGGGCGGAGCACATCTCGGGGGTGTCGAACCGCACTGCGGACTGGCTCAGCCGCCACAATGTCGACACGGCAGAGTGGGCCCTGCACCCAGACATTTTTCGGGAGCTGACTACCCGGTTTGGCAACCCGGTGGCCGACCTCTTTGTGACCCTGCTGAATGCCAAGCCCCCGTGCTTCATCACGCGGTATCGGACGCCCGGCGCGATGGACACGGACGCCCTCCGTTGTCCATGGCCAAGGGGCCTATTCTATGCATTTCCGCCCCTTCCACTCATTCCCCGAGTTATCAGGAAGATGCTAGACGAGCAGGCGGAACTGATCCTGCTGGCCCCCCATTGGCCGCGACGGGCATGGTTCGCGGATCTCAAGTCGCTCTCGACCGGCCCATCCTGGAGGATCCCGCAGACCACATCGTTGCTCTCCCAGGGGTCAGTACAGCACCCGGATCCGCAGTGGCTCCAACTGACCGCCTGGCACTTGAGCGGCGCACCCTGACTCTTCGCGGGGTCCCCGAGAGCATTATCCGTACTCTGCTCTCCTCACGCCGGGCCTCCACCATACGCATCTACAACTCCACCTGGAGGACATTTCACGATTGGTGTGTCGGCGCCGGCTTTAACCCGATCGACCTTTCGGTCATACAGGTCCTCCAATTTCTGCAAGCGGGCCTCAACAAGGGTCTCTCGCCCAGCACCTTGTGGCGACAGGTGGCGGCGCTCTCAACGGTCCTGTCCTGCCACTCTTCTGCGCCTTTGTCAACGCATCCCTTAGACGTTCGCTTCTTGAAGGCGGCGGTCAATATCTCGCCTCCGGTGGTACATAGGTACCCCACCTGGGACCTGCAGAAGGTTCTTCTGGCACTGACCGAGGCCCCCTATGAGCCCCTCTGGACAGTTTCACTGCAGCACCTTACGCATAAGGTGGCCTTTTTGGTAGCGATCACTTCAGCCCAGAGAATATCCGAACTGGCAGCCCTATCCGTCCGGGACGATCTCTGTATTTTTCATCCGGACCGGGTGGTGCTTCGCCTTGACCCCACATTCCTGCCCAAGGTCAATACATACTTCCACAGGGCGCAGGAAGTGGTTCTTCCTTCCTTCTGCTCTCCACCTACAACGCCGACCGAGCGCAAATGGCACGCTGTCGATGTCTGGTGGGCGATCAAAATCTACAATGTCCGCACGGCTACATTCCGTCGCTCAGAGTCCTTGTTCGTGGGATTCCACGCCTCGTCCATGGGTCGCAAGGCTTCAGCGGCGATGGTCGGTCGCTGGATACGCGCAGTCATCGCGGACGTTTACCGACAACAGGACCTGCCTCGTCCGCCACGTCTGACGGCACACTCGACGTGCAGTGCCGCCACCACGGCAGCTTGGACAACTAATGCCTCCTTGGAGGAACTGTGCCGAATGGCGACATGGTCTTCTCCGTTACCCTTTATTAGGCATTATAAAGTGGACTCCTTTGCCTCGGCTGAGGCGGATTTTGGGCGCAGGGTCTTGCAGACCATGGTGGCGCCTGACGGGGTCTACGATTCTGGTGACAACCCTCCCTAGGGGACGATACGGCTTTGGTATGTCCCAATCTTGGAGGCTAGCGCCACCCACTATGGAGAAAGGGCGTTGTTACTTACCTGAACGCCCATTCTCGTAGGGTGGCGCTAGCCTCCAAGTCCCTCCCTTTTGGGTGTTGTACTTACTGAAGGTGTGCGTGGGGAATAAACTATGGGTCTGACCTACTCCTTCGTCTCAAGAGGGGGATTATGGCACAGTGACAGCTTTTATATGAGGTCAGACTCAGTCCTGATTGGCTGATGGATGAGGTCATCCCAATCTTGGAGGCTAGCGCCACCCTACGAGAATGGGCGTTCAGGTAAGTAACAACGCCCTTTCTCTTTCTAAATTCCTGCTTCATCATTCCGTTACTGAACTGAGCATGGTACTTGTGAGTTCTTTGTCCTTCTTCACTGAACTGAATGATGAACTCGATTCTCACTGATTATATTTGGTTTCTGACCTTATTTGTAATGCTAATTTCATTTTTCCTTGTCATATACGCCCCATTACCTGTCATCTGCTTATTTTATTGTTCTGTACATTATTATTTTAAAATATTTAATAATACTATGAATGGATTCATAACTATACATTTCTTTTTGGGGATATCTACAACACCTTTTGGGGGTATCTACAACACCTATGCCTGATAATTACGTATGTTAGTAAAGTTTCTACAGAACCTTGTGGTGCTATTGTAAGCCCAATTTGTAATACATTTATCCAAAAGCAAACTCAATTAAAAAAGAAGATTATCGCAAATATTTCAGAAGTTTATTTACAGAGCCAAGGTGGCGCAGTTGTTAAATGCAGCACTGCAGGCTACTTCAGCTGACAGCTAGTTCAGCAGTTCAGCTGTTCAAATCTCACTGGCTCAAGGTTGACTCAGCCTTCCATCCTTCTGAGGTCGGTAAAATGAGGACCCAGATTGTTGGGGGCAATATGCTGAACTCTGCAAGCCGCTTAGAGAGGGCTGAAAAGCACTATGAAGCGGTATATAAGTCTAAGTGCTATTGCTATTGCTATTGCTACAGAAATTTAAATATAGAGCTATAAAATAAGCAACAGAATTTAAATGAATCCTTTAAAGAAAAAAAGAAAGTCTTCCCAAACAATTTATTATTTGTATGTACAGAGGAACAAAAGGAGACCAGATGTTTGCAAACACGGATATACATTTAAGAATTGGGGAGGAAAAAGAATACAGCAGCAAGTAAAGCATTGTGCACTGCATCGAACATCTGTTGAGGTATAAATCTTTGGATTTTGTATTGTTCTGTCTTCAGGTGAAATTAAGGGGAAAGGGAGGGAAGCTAATTAAAATGTATCTTCATCATAGAATTAATGTGTCATCATGTGAGAATGATTTTATTAACAAACGATGATCCAAATTATATTCCTTCACCAACATGATGCCCTTCGGATTTCAAAATTATACCTCTCATGTTTCTCAGGCATGCTGGTCAGAAATGATAGGAAATGTAATTTTTTTTTCCAGACAAGTATTATTCAGGCACCAAATTTATTACAGAATCTTATATAATCTTCAAACTGTAAAAAAGGGATTGTTGATTTAATTATTCAAATTTCTTCTACTTTTACTGCAATCTTAGGACTCTGCCATATGGCAGTATTCATGTGCATTTCTGTCATCTTTTAATTGACAGAAAAAATATACTAGCATAATTGCACACTCCTCATTATTGCCTCGCTAATGAGACTGGAGTGTGTTGATGGCCTCTATCCCTTGAATTTTAATGGGACACAGTAACAGAGTTGGAATGGACCTTGGAGGTCATCTAGTCCAACCCCCTGCTCACGCGGGAGACCTATACTAGGGATTCGAACACAACTTAAGGAAAACCATTTATGTATTTATTTAATAAATTTATATGGTGATCCATCTCCTATACCTGTCTCTGGGTGGTTAATAATTAAAAAAACAATTAAAGACAAGAGTAACACCTTTTAAAAAAACAGCAGAAAAAAAGAACAATCCGTTCATTCAAATTAACTATGAAACTGGCTCACACATGTTGCCAAGGCACCAGGCCAGTGGTGGGTTCCTACCAGTGCCGTCCACTCTATAGCACCGGTAGCGGCCCGCTGGTGACGTCACAGTACTGGTGCGGTCGGTTGCCAATACCTGGGAGCCACCATTAAAAAAAATTTTTTTTAAATTTTTTAAATTTTCTTCTGCGCATGCCCAGAAACCTGACAATTAAGTCTTTCCCCGTCCCTTCACTTGAAAATAATAAGAAGCTCGCATTTGACACTTTTCCTTCGCTTTTGCCTAAAGCTTCCCAAAGTGGGCGTTTTCCAAAAGCTTAACCTTTTATACTGTTAATTTTATACAGTTTTATACTGTTATTCTTTAGACAAAAACATTGAGGACTGTTAAAAGATACTGTTCTTTTAACAGTCCTCAATATTTTCATCTAAGGAATCCATGACTGAAACCAAAAATGCTTTATGAGACTTGCTTGTCTTTTAACTATAGCATTTTCTGCATATAAAGGTTGCTGTGTTGCCATGGTGTAACACGCACTTTGTAGGCAAAGCTGTTCATGTAAGGTATAAAATAGCAAAAATAGTAGTAACATCTCTCTGAAATAACTAATATATGACCGGCAAGCCACGCCCACCCAGTCACATGGTTGGCAAGCCACACCCACAAAATAAGCCACGCCCACAGAGTGGTAGTAAAAAAATTAGGAACCCGCCCCTGCACCAGGCTAATAGCAAAACAAAGTTTTTTATCTCCTATGAAAACCAGCAGAGTTGAGGCAAATATAATATATGGGGAAATGATATTCCAGAGACTGGGCGCCATAGCAGGAAAAAAAATTATTTATGAGTTTCACCAGATCAAATTCTTTAACAGATAAGACCCAAGAATCTCCTAAAGGATCTAACAGGATTGATAAATGCCACCGGGGAGAGAGCATTCCATAACAAACTTGTCCCCAAGTAATAAAGTGTTTTAAAGGTTATAACCAGAACCTAGAATTGTAATTGGAAACATAGTGGTAGCCAACGTGTAACATAATCCAAGTGACTGCCACCCTAACTTCCTACAATGCTGCATTGTGCATCATTCGAAGCTTCCAAATACTTATTTTATTTTATTTTATTTTTATTTTGTCAGGCATGTATTAGATAACAGATATAAATATAAACATGATTATGAATACATTAAACGGATACGAATAAAAGGGAACATTAGGACAGGGATGGTAGGCACAGTGGTGCGCTTATGCACCCCTCTTACAGACCTCTTAGGAATGGGGTGAGGTCGACAGTAGACAGTCTAAAGATAAAGTTTTAGGGGTTTGGGGAAGAAACCACAGAATCAGGTAGTGCATTCCAGGCATTAACAACTCTGTTACTGAAATCATATTTTCTGCAATCAAGTTTGGCGCTGTTAACCATTACTTCGTATCTATTATGTCCTCTTGTATTGTTGCAGTTGAAGCTGAAGAAGTCATTGACAGGTAATAGCAATAGCAATAGCAATAGCACTTTACTTATATACCGCTTCATAGTGCTTTACAGCCCTCTCTAAGCGGTTTACAGAGTCAGCATATTGCCCCCAACAATCTGGGTCCTCATTTTACCCACCTCGGAAGGATGGAAGGCTGAGTCAACCTTGAGCCTAGTGAGATTTGAACAGCTGAACTGCTGAACTAGCAATCAGCTGAAGGTCGCAATGCTGCTTTTAACCACTGCGCTATCTCATTGGACATTGAGATTGTTGGACATTGTAGCAACAATGTCATTGTAGCAGATAATTTTATGTACTATGCTTAGGGCGGACTGAAGACAGCGAAGTTCTAAACTGTCTAATCCCAAAATTTCAAGTCTGGTGGCATAAGGTATCCTGTTGCGAGAAGAGGAGTGGAGGACTCTTCTCGTAAAATATCTCTGGACTCGTTCAATTGTATTAATCTCTGATATGCAGTGCGGGTTCCAGACAGATGAGCTGTATTCAAGAATTGGTCTTGCAAAAGTTTTGTATGCCCTAGTTTGTAGTTCAATATTACCGGAGAAGAAGCTACGCAAGATTAGGTTAACAATTTTTAATGCCTTTTTGTCAATGCTATTACAGTGAGCTCTGGCATTTAGATCATTTGAGATGAGTACTCCAAGGGTGTATTGTTCAAGGACAACCTCATGTAAAGGTTGTACATATCTCTAACCAGCTATTTCTCTTTTTCTTTCTTTGCTTTTACTATTGTATTTAAAATCTTTAATAAAAAAGCATACTTGTTACTTGGTTTTGGACTCAGGCCACACTTATTTAACACTCATTCATTTGTGATCTCTTCTTGTTTTACCAGATACTTCTTAAATGAACAACTTCCACTGCATTAACCGGCTTATGTTTCTCCTGACATGCTGATCTTTTACTTTCAAACAGCAAACTGAGTGGAAGAATATTATTCTAGATATCCAGTTTGCTTATTTCAACAAACATTTATTCCTTGCAACAAAATGCCACCCATCTCATTTCTATCAGAAATTATAGGTCCTAGCATTTCCCATATATAATAATTGTTCTATCAAATTATATAAAATTATTATTTGTTGGAAATGGAGGGCTGTGGAGGGGAGATTTTTTAGCATTTATTTATACCTTGTAATTGTTCAATCCACTTTAACTTTCAAACATGACTACCTTATTTTTGATATATTAATGTTCAGATCCATGTTCTTGATTGGATTATAGTTTAATATTTTCTGCAAACAACAGTTTTGCCTGCATTCAAAATGCACAAAAATTCATATCCAATAAACATATAATGTCATAAGCTTTTTTTTAATAAAGTAGATTAGTCCATACATACATATTAAAACAAGCAAAGGGACATCACATAGCTTTCTCTTAGTCCTCTGTGAACCATTTAAGCATTCAATCTATGCTTATTCATGGTTTAGTCTCACCATTTACTCTCACCATATATATACTTTATTGCATTCAGCAATCAACTTCCTACTTCATATCTTGCTAACGTTCTAGAAATCAAATATATCAACACACTTCTTTAAACCAATATACACTATGTTTCATTATGTGCCATTAACTTGATGTCTACTTTTCTTGACCACATACATTTTCTACATGGTGATCTGCCCCTAATTTGATTCTTCAAGTCTTTCAATTATACACACATTGCCATTTCTACTGTTTATCCACCTTGCTTGATGGTCTCCTCTCCATCCTTGTCTGCACTATAGACTTTTCTAGAGAGCTAAGTCTTCACACCATATATTCAAAGTATTGATAATTTGAGCCTGATCATTTTTGCCTCAAGTGAGAACTCTGGGTTGATTTGTTTCATTTGTTGATCCACTGATTTGTTTTATTGTCTGTTCATGGTATTCTCAGAAGTCTTCTTCAACCCCAAAATTCAAAAGCATCAAGACTCTATCCTGTTTCTTCAAAGTTCAAGTTTCACCACAAAGTTTCATAGGGAATACCACTACTTCCATAATTCTGGTCTTTGTAGCTATAGATACATTACACATCTGAATATATTTTCTAAGATCTTCATGGCTGCTCTATCAAGTGCCATTTCCTCTACTATTGATGGTTGATCTTAAAAAACAGAGATTATCCATTACCTTCATTGTCAACTCACAATGCTCACTTCATGCTCACAAAATTATCCGCCACAACGTCCTACCTGTTAATGACTATTTCAGCTTCAATCGCAATAGTACACGAGCTCACAACAGATACAAACTTAATGTAAACCGCTCCAAACTTGATTGCAAAAAATTTGACTTCAACAACAGAGTGGTCAATGCCTGGAACACTTTACCTGACTCAGTAGTTTCTTCCCCAAACCCCAAAAACTTTAACCTTAGATTATCTACCATCGACCTCATCCCATTCCTAAGAGGTTGGTAAGGGGCGTGCATAAGCGCACATTCGTGCCTACCGTTCTTGTCCTAATATACCCATATATTCATACCTCTTATACTCTTATTCATGCTTGTACTATTATATATATACACAATCATAATTTTACTGTTTATACTTTGCTTTAATCATATATGCTTGACAAATAAAACAAACAAACAAACAAACAAACTCTTAAGGCTGTTATGATACATGTTCACACTAATTTGCTCTTCTTTATATTTAATTTAATTTTAGTCCCATTTTTTCATTGTGCTCCTTGATTTCATTAGTAGAACTAACAGAATACTTGCATTTTCAGCTCTCAAAATAGTACTATCAACATAGTTCAAGATATTGATTTTCTTCCTCCAATTCTAAACCACATTCATCTTGTTCGAAGCCAGAGTCCCTTAATATATACTCAGCATGTAGGCTTTAATCTAGCCATTAGTAGTCTAAAAGATTCTTAGCTCTTTCTCAGTAGCATGTTGGATGCCATCCAACCTGGGGAATCCATCAACTGGCACTATATTGTCAATATTTTATATTTTATATCCATGTGGTTTTCTATTGCCTTCTTCCAAGAATTGATGCCTTTGACATTGTCACTAAAGCAATCATTTACCTGCACATAAGCTCCTTCCCTAACAAAAAGTGGCATTGATTTACAAATTTTACTCATTTTCATATGTCAAATCTTTCAGATCAGAATTCTGCAAACATCACTACACGCTAACAAGAAAATTACTCTTCTATAGATTTTGCATTCACTCTTGCTACTTTATGCTATGCATAGGGAAACTTGATTTCATATTTCCAATCACCAAGCACAGATACAATCTTTAGACATGTTAAACAAGTTACACAGCCACACATGAGCAAACACATTTATATTTTAGCATGTCTCAATTTATTCCTCTACTCTGACAACTTTTTCAGTTTTTAATTTTACACAGATTTTATTATTTTCATCCACTTTTGGAGATACAAACATTTCCAACCTTCATTACTCTTTGACATATCACTATATTCATGCTGATCTATAAAACACTTCTTCCAGTATTATTTCATTTTAGTTTTATTCCAAATTACTTCATCACTTTTATTTTTAATTCAATTTTATTTTTCAACCACTTTCATAACTCTTTAAAAAAATTCCAACAATATTCATTGTTTGGTTTAGTCTCTACTTTCTCTTGCTTCCTTTGACTATATTTTGCAACTATTTCATTTCCACTTATAGATTATACAATATCTTTCTCATGTTTGCAACAATTTGTGCTTATACATACTTGTATAATCCTGTTTTAATTTATAATTACCCAAGACTTTTTTTCATACTATCAATTTTTGTACTTCCATGAATTTCTGTGAAATCTTTTTTACATGTGCCTTGTCTCCCAAGATGATATAACTCCAAAAGGGGACTGTCCCATATTCAGAATTTACAACCATTGTATTCTTCCCTGTTTTCTTTTCAAAATTTTCATCAAAAATGATAAAATCAATTGTGTTTTTAGGTCCATTATGTTATGTTATGCCGCAGGGGTGACCAAACTATGGTTCTTTGAGGACCTGTGGACTTCAACTCCCAGAATTCCTGAGCTAGCCATGCATGAATTCTGGGAGTTGAAGTCCACAGGTCCTCAAAGAACCATAGTTTGGCCACCCCTGTGTTATGGTGTACTTGAATAAATTTATGTTTTAGGAGGGAAATAAAATTAAGGGGACAAACCCCCCTAGATATTTATTCAAGCAGATACTGACTGACTGACTGATTTTTCTTTCAGACTTTTCAAGTAGCCCATTTTTTTGTATGTACCTTCTAATATTGTTCCTTCTTATCCATGTCATCTTGTAGAATATTTTATTTTCCCTGAAAAACATTCATTTTCTCTAAACCTCATATCTGAGTTTTTTGTTTTGTTATCACAGTTCACTGAATCATAACATGTAGCTAACAACGACCTATGAATTGCCATTTCTATGTGGCTCAGAACAAGAGATGACATCAACATCACAGGATGTCTAAGGAATTTGGTGTAGAAGTGACAGTCTCCCATTGAAAGATATTTTTAGGTGGGCAAGTAAGTGTTGTTGTTGTTTTTTTTAATGAAAATGAAACGTGTGACCAGAATGTGCTTGAAAAGATATCCACTGTGCATTAGAGAGGCAACTGTGATTGAATAATGATCCCAGTTGACAAGTTTGGATTCAGTGTTTAAACTTGCATTTGCTATTATAAAATGTGTGAAGAAATATTCAGGAAAGATGCTCCCTAAGGGAGTCTTGCAAAAGCAATAACCTGCCAGAAAACAAAATTGTGAGGATAAACCAACTGATGGCATGTGAAAACTGGACCAAAATTATTAACATTATTATTCCGAGTGACAAGTTTTCGGATGATGATAATATAATTTGAATTATTTCAGAATTCATAGGAGAAAAATGAATGTTGTTTAAACGTATCACAGCAGAGTTCGGAGTCACAATGCTTAAAATATAGCATTAGGAAAAACAGATGAAATTTAAGGTGAAAGTAAAAACATATTTTCCTCATTTTCAGCCAAATTACCCTGCCAAGTAATATACTGGGAGCCCTTCTTGGATTCAACACAGATTGTACCTGTCAAAATAATCTTCAGCAGTACAGTGGGTTTTCTACCGTATTCATGCTGATCTACAAGTTGTTAGCTGTTAAGCTATCCTGCTGAGATGGGAGGAGTAGATGGTGCAGAAATGCAGTCTGATTAATATTTTATATAAAACCATTCCCAGTGTGTCATATATCTGCATTTAATGCAGCGATCATTGATGCCTGCATATGCTTTGTTTAGTACTGCCTACCCTGGCCATCAGGAATCTAATTTTTCATTAACTGATAACTGTTAAAGTGGTGAGGTAATTTATGCTTCAAAAATATACCATTCCCCCATGCTATTCATAGATTACCATATTTTTCGGAGTATAAGACGCACCGGAGTATAAGACGCACCTTTGTTTTTGGGGAGGAAAATAGGGGAAAACAATCTGCCTACCAGGTATTCATCTGGCTAGCATCCTTAGTCTGGTCAGCTTCAGCACATTATTTTATCCCCTGGTTAGGACTTTAAAAAACCTTCTTCTGAGAGAGTAACAATGAAAGAGCCTGCAAGCCAGTAAGAGCTGGGAAGATAGTTAGCACCTAGTTAGGGCTAGAAAAAAACTTATTCAGAGCAAGTAGAGCAATGAAAAAAAATTCTGCAAAGACTTAGGGCTGGAAAAACATTCTTCTGAGAGAGTAACAGTGAAAGATCCTGCAAGCCGGTAAGAGCTGGGAAGATCGTTAGCACCTGGTTAGGGCTAGAAAAAAACTTATTTGGAGCAGCTTCAGCACATTATTTTATCTCCTGGTTAGGACTTAAAAAAAACTTCTTCTGAGAGAATAACAATGAAAGAACCTGCAAGCCAGTAAGAGCTGGGAAGATCGTTAGCACCTGGTTAGAGCTAGAAAAAAACTTATTCAGAGCAAGTAGAGCAATGAAAAAAAATTCTGCAAAGACTTAGGGCTGGAAAAACATTCTTTGGAGAGAGTAACAATGAAAAAGCCTGCAAGGTAAGAGCTGGGAAGATCTGTTAGCACCTAGTTAGGGCTGGAAAAAAAAGCTACATTCGAAGTATAAGACGCACCCAAATTTTCAGCCACTTTTAGGGAGGAAAAAGGTGCGTCTTATACTCCGAAAAATACGGTATTTCCTGCTTTCCCTCAGAAGAGTTATGCTTATGTCATATGAAATAATTCACCCACAGAATATAGAGGAAATGTGCCTTGACCCATTGTACACTAGTCAGTGGCCGCTTCTGTTTTGTGCCCATGTGGTTATACAGTCAGTGATTTAATAAGAATAAGAAAAGAATGATTCTTGAGAAGGGTAAGATTAAAACAGAACTGCAAAATAAACTTGAAAATCCTAATTATATTGCATGGATAAGAACATTTGTGGGTTTGCGTATGATTGCATACACATCTTAACTTGTTTTGAACCAATCTGTGAAGCAGAACACAATTATACACCAATATTCATATTTTTCTAACATTGTATTGCAATCAATACAAATACCAATGCCTACTGATTGGGGAGCTTAGAAACATGTGAATAAAAACATTTGACATTTTTTAAAAGCAAATGTATGGGGAAATAAAGCAGAGCAACTGTAATTTAGACAGAAAAGAATTAGTATGATGCAATATCAGGAAGGGTCTCCGGAGATGAACAAAGGTAGAGACTAAGGTAGGTCAATAAATTCTTTCAGTAAATTATTGTTCATAATATATTTCAGGCAAGCTAACTCTGTATTTGATACTGAATAGTGGAATTTTGCAGGAATTTAGACTAATAATCAGACTGATAGTATGCAATGGCATTGATGATTTATTTATTTATTTATTTTGGTTTTCTTATATGCCGCCCAACTCCCGAGGGACTGAGGGCGGCGTACAGCAAAAATACAAGAGCACCAACAAATAAACATTGATTAAAAGCAAATACAAAAATTAAAAATTCATTATTAAAAAAACATCCATCGGCCAGACATACCCGGGGGAGAGCTCAGATGGATTAGTCTCTACCCCCTGCCTGCAGGAAAAGCCATGTCTTGACGGCTTTTCGGAAGGCCAGCAGAGTGGGGATGATGATGATGGAGCAAAGGGGACCAGACTGAGGAAAACCAATGTAAGTCTGACCCTTCTTCTTTGTAGGTGTTCTGTCCTCACTACACATTAGTCTGTGTGCAGCTTGACACGCAGCTAAACCGAGAGGTGGGTTCCTACCAGTTCTAACTGGTTCTTTAGAACTGTTAGTAAACTGGTGATGATGTCACGGAGCCGGTTCTGTCGGTGCTGGTCCGTGGGCGCCGCCATCTTGGATTTTGCTTCTGCGCATGCGCATGCGCAGAAGCTATTTTTATTGTTGCAGACGCATGCATGCGCATCGCGACCCTGAGCGAACCGGCAGCGAAAGAATCCACAACCCACCCCTGGCTAAACCCACCTATCCTCCAATAAAACAGACCGTGTGCGTAGATCTGAATGCTTTATTGAAAGAACAGGATATGGTGAAACTGGGGAAAATAGGAATGCATGCAATGACAACAAAATACAAGATAGACAGTATTGAGTTACTGCTGAACTAACAATTAATAAATACAAGCATTCTCCATCCTGGGTGGAGCTAGCCGCCAAGAATGGGTATTGGCACAGCCTTCCAGCCAATAGAGACTGAGTCTGGAAAAGTATAAATAGTGGCTCTAGGCCCTGGTTCCCCCTCTTTTGACTCAGTCTAGCCAACTGACTTGTGCCTTTTTTCATCTAGATTACTGCAAGTATAAGTGTATTTTTTTCTCTGTTCCGCTAATCCTATATAATTTTCTTTCCCTGTACGAGCCCCCCAGGCATTATTTTCTGTCAGAATCGAATGATCCTGGGTGAAGGCAGTCGGCCGCAAGTCTGACTGCCGCTCGCCCCTCCAGCCGAAGGCCCAGTGCGAACCTCTGAAATTATAATTTTATAATTTTATAATTTTATAATTTTTATAATTTTTTTCTTAATTTTTATATTTCTCATTAATTAATACCGGCTGTGTGAGGGAGTGGGAAAGGGCCCCGCAGCGCCAAGGGGGCCGGCGGTGGCCTACCGCACGCCTGGGCATTGAGGCGAGGCCGGCACAAGGTGCCTTTTTTATTGAGAGACCTGGACTGCCAATTCTGCCCGTTCGTTTGTGTGCCTGATCGGAAGGAGAGCCAAGGGGCCAGTCGACAGCACAAAGGGCCTTTACTGTCTCTCTCTAGCTCGGCCGGACTCGCGCAAGCCGTCCGCACGGACCGCGAGCCTCCCGATCCCCAGCTGACGGCTAAAATAACTTCAAAGGGATCGAGAGAGCCGCAGGCCTCGCCCGTTACTCGGCCGGATTCGCGCAAGCCATCCGGACCGATAACGAGGCTTCTTCATCTGCCTTATTATTTTTGAAGCCTGTGGAGCGTGGCCGGACTGGCGCAAGCCATCCGCGTCCCCTCCCACCCTTCCGAAAGCCAGCTGATTGATCGCCGGGCCAGATTAGCGCAAGCGATCCACGCCCAGGCCCGACAGCACTTCTATTGCCGACTGACAGCTGGGAGCAGCAGAGCCTTCAAAGTGCCGCGTTCTCCCTCCGAAGCTGACAGCGATCCAGGCAGTGCCCCCCCACCTTCGTTGGAGCATCTCAGCCTTCGCATACCTCCTCAGCTAAGTGCCTGACCTCCACAAAGGCCTCTCCTGCTCACGACGGCCGTTTTCCTCTGTGACTCGTGGCCGGTGGCCATTTTGAATACCAAATTAGGCTAGGCGGCCATTTTAGGTGTGGGTTGGGCCTGGCAGCCATTTTGAGTGTGGAGTGTGGCCAAGGCTTCTCTAAGTGGCCATTTTGAGTGTGTCCCATTTAAAAAAGAAAAAAAGAAAAAAAGAAATTCTTTTAACTTGGGAATTTAATTTTGACAAGCCTGCTTTCTCAGCATGACTGAGAGATGTCATCGCTCTGGCAAGGCCAAGGCCAAGACACCAAGGCCGCAAGCTGACCAGACTGAACCAGCCAGAGCGGCCTCAGCCGAGAGGGATCGGTCCCCCATCCGGCCTCACTCGCCTAGCCCTTCAGCCAGGGACAGGGCCACTAGAGACAAGCAGGGTCCGCTGCCAACCGACAGGGGTGCCAGTAGACAGGATAGGGAATCCTTAACCAGGCACCAACAAACACGGTTCCCTGATAACGTCTCCATTGACGATGCCAACCTTCACAAATCTAGGGCGGATGTCTGGGGCCCGAAGGGGACCCGCAAGGGGACAGCCCCAACTAAGAGCTCTGCCAAGGACCCTCTCCGGTCCAAGGCAGTACAAGACAGGATTGACATGGCAATTAGGCAGGGCATTGAGGCAGGCATCAGAGCTATGGCCGGAACGTCTAAACATCAGACAATTACGGCTAAGCCTCCACAAGACCAGCACATGGCGGATCTATCTTGCCCTGAGCCTGAGGAGGAGGAGGACGAGGAAGATTCATCTGATCCTCTGATTAACCTCCAAGATGACTCTGATCCTGAGGAGGAATTAGGTATCACCATTCCTGAGTTAGCCATGTCGGATGACGAGGACTTGGGCCCAGAACCTGCAGTCTCCTCTGCCCTTTTTCAGCCTGCTCTTTTCAGATCTTTATTACATAAGGCGAAAACCACGGCCAATTTAGTCACACCGTCTGGGGCTTCTGATCAGGCACCAGAACCTGACCCCATGTTTGAGCCCACGGCATCACAGACAGATGTGGTCCCGGCCCCAAAGCTTTTTGTGGAAGAGGTCCTGAAGCAGTGGCGGAACCCAACATCTGGGTCCCTTTCCAATGCAACTGATAAACGCTTTTATAACGTTGACTCTGCTTTGGCCCAACACCTTACAGTGCCACCCGTGGACAGTCTGGTCCTGACCCTATTCACCAATGGTCAGATGCCAGGGGAGCCAGAGGACCTTCTTCGCCCGGAGGACCAAAGAGCAGAGGCGACTCTTCAGAGGACGCACCAGTCGGCCGCATGGGCGTTGCGAACCTCTTCCACCGCTTCCTTCTTCTGTCGTACGACCGTTAAGTGGCTCTACGCTCTCCAGGACCACCTGCCGCCATCTGATCTTCGGGCCCACCAGGACCTCAACAAGCTCCTGGCAGCGGCCCAATTTACATCTGACGCCACCTTACAATCTGCCTGCTTTGCGGCAAGGGCCATGGCGTCAGCGGTGGTGGCCCGGCGTCTAGCATGGCTGCGCAGTTGGCAAACTGACGCAAAGTATAAATGGAAGCTAGCCTCTAGCCCCGTAGTAAGCCAGGCACTTTTTGGTGAGCCACTTAACCGCATACTGGTGGAAACAAAAGATAAGAAGAAGGTCCTTCCTTCTACTAGCCGTAAGGGTCCGTCCCGTTCCACCTCCTTCCCCAGGAGGAGCTTCCGTGGGGCTTACCAGGGTAACAATAGATCCCAGGGGCCGTCCCAATCCAACTTCCAAGGGCAGACCCAAGGCCAATTCGGCTCCCGTCAGAGGTTCTCTTCTGACCGGCCGTTCCGGGGCAACCAATTCAAACGGCCCTTTAAGGGGGCCGGTGGTAGCCCCTTCCGCCGGAATAAATAGTTCTCCGGCCGATCCTCCCATAGGGGGTCGTCTGGCTCTCTATGCCAGCCGATGGGAGGAAATCACCAATGACGCATGGGTTTGCCAAACCCTGAAGTCAGGTCTTTCTCTGGAGTTCTCTCCACCCCCCCGAGGTTCTTTCTGCGATGCCCTCTGTCTTCAAATCCACAAAAACGTGTTCTCATGAATCAGGCCATCCAGCACCTGTTGGACATTTGAGCCATCCATCAGGTGCCTGAGAACCAGCAGGGGCAGGGCTTCTACTCCATTTTGTTTGTAGTGCCCAAATCCTTGGGAGGGTGGAGAGCAATATTGGACCTTAAGCGCCTCAATAGGTACATAGTCCACAAGAAATTCAAAATGCACACCCTGCAGTCAATTCTGGCAAGTATTAGGAAGGGAGATCTACTGTCATCCATAGATCTCTCGGAGGCTTACCTCCACATCCCAATTCGGCCATCTCACCGCCAGTACTTGCGGTTTTGCTATGCATGGGTGCATTATGAATATGGGGCGCTCCCCTTTGGCCTGTCCTCAGCGCCGAGGGTCTTCACTAAGATCTTGGCGGCCTTGACCGCTCACCTCAGGTCCATTCCCATCAGGATCCAGTGCTACCTGGACGATATTCTCATCTCCTCAGCCTCTCCTTCTCAGGCTGAGAGAGATGTTCAGGTAGTGCTTACCACCCTTGACCACCTTGGCTTCCTGGTCAATCGACCCAAGAGCCAGCTTAACCCATCTACCAGGATCGTCCACTTGGGGGCGATCATTGACTCCCTGGAGTGTAAGGTGTATCTGTCCCAGGAACGGAGAGACAGCCTATTGGCTTTAACCCAGCAAGTTCTGAGGCAAACCTTAGTTCCGCTGAACCTGCTGTCTTCCCTCCTGGGGAAGATGATTTCAGCTATCCATATAGTCCCATGGGCACACCTACACTCCAGGGACCTTCAATGGCTCCTTCTCCCCTATCAACGTCAGGGTCGAGCTAACGCCCCTACGAAGGTAAGACCGGGGCCTCCGTCAGGGAGTCATTAAAATGGTGGACCATGTCTGCGATTCACAGGGGCACCTGTTTCCTCCCCCCACAACAGATTGTTGTCACCACTGATGCTAGCCTGTCGGGGGGGCCATGCAAACTCTCTGGTGGCTCAGGGTACATGGTCGCAGTCTGAGGCGACCCTCAGTATTAATATCTTAGAGTTAAGGGCAGTAACACTTGCCCTGCAACAGTTTCTCCCCCTTGTAGAGAATTCACACGTACTGGTCCTAACGGATAATGTGGCCACCAAGGCACACATTAATAGGCAAGGGGGAACCATGTCTGGCCAGCTGATGACTGAGGCCATGCAACTAGGCCTCTGGGCTGAACGTCACCTGTTGTCACTTGAGGCCGAACATATTTCAGGGGTAGATAATGACACGGCAGACTGGCTTAGCCGAAACCAAATAGATAATTCTGAATGGAGCCTGCATCCCACGCTATTCCATCAGCTAGTGGATCGATTTGGTCAGCCAGTGATAGACCTATTTGCCACCCCTGGCAACGCTCAGGTGTCCAGGTTCATGTCCAGATACCATTCGCAGGGGGCGGAAGGGACTGATGCCCTCCGCTGTCGATGGCCCCGAGGTTTGCTTTATGCCTTTCCTCCAATCCCCATCATTCCACAGGTCATCTGGAAATTGTTGGAGGAGAGAGCCGAGATGGTCCTTCTGGCGCCCAACTGGCCAAGGAGAGCTTGGTACGCCGACCTGGTCTCCCTGTCGATCTCCCCCCCATGGAGGATCCCTCCGACAGAGTGGTCGCTTGTGCAGGGGTCAGTGCAGCATCCAGAACCTCACTGGCTGCAACTGACCGCCTGGCACTTGAGAGGCTCACTCTGACGAGCCGCCGGGTCCCTGAGGACGTCTTGGAGGTCTTACTGGACTCCCGCAGGCCGTCCACGCAAAGAATTTATGCTGCCTCCTGGAGAGCTTTCTGCTCCTGGTGCGCCAAGGAAGGGCATTCCCCATTAGATCTGTCAATCATAAATGTCTTGCAATTTCTCCATCAGGGGCTGGCCAAGGGACTTTCCCCTAGCACTCTCAGACGTCAGGTAGCCGCCTTGTCTACGGTTCTATCCTGTCCGTCCCTGGGGACACTCTCAGCCCATCCCCTGATCTCCAGGTTCCTGAAGGGAGCTGTCAATCGATGCCCCCCAGTCATACACAGGTACCCCACCTGGGATTTGACCAAGGTGTTATCAGCACTCACAGGGGGTGTGTTTGAGCCTTTGGACTCCGTTCCTCTAGATTACCTGTCATACAAAGTGGTATTCCTGGTAGCAGTTACTTCTGCCCGCCGCATTTCTGAACTGGCGGCCCTTTCTATCAGGAGTGACCTTTGCGTTTTCCACCAAGATCGGGTGGTCTTGCGATTGGACCCCACCTTTCTCCCAAAGGTGAACTCATATTTCCACCGGGCCCAGGAGATTGTATTACCCTCCTTTTACCCCACTCTGTCTTCTGACATTGAGAAGCAGTGGCACCTCCTAGACGTGAGGCGGGCACTGGACATTTACATTCAAAGGACCTCTGCCATTCGCAAAACCGAGGCCTTGTTTGTCTCTTTCCACAACAACTCCTTGGGGAGGAAAGCTTCCTCTGTCATGGTAGGTCGGTGGATCTGCACTGTCATCACGGTTGCCTATGACCACCTTTCTCTACCATGACCCACCAGGATTACGGCCCATTCCACACGCAGTGCAGCCACCACTGCGGCCTGGAACACGAGGGCCTCCATCGAGGAGGTTTGTCGAGCGGCCACTTGGGCTTCTCCCACGCCTTTTGTCCGGCACTACAGATTGGACGCTTTCGCCTCTCAGGAGGCTGACTTTGGGCGAAGAGTGCTGGAACAGGTAACTCTAGAGGGTGGTGGCCCCAGCCAGAATCAGGACACCCTCCCTGGGGACTGAAGTACTTTGGTATGTCCCATTCTTGGCGGCTAGCTCCACCCAGGATGGAGAATGGGACGTTGTACTCACCTGAGACGTCCATTCTCGTCCGGTGGAGCTAGCTGCCAAGTCCCTCCCTGTGTTTTTCTGGCTGGACGATGCGTTTTCTTGATCCTATGAGTCATTAGGTATTTAGGCCCTAGCTTATGGACTACATTCTCAAATCGTAGATGGTTAGTTTTAGGTAGTTAGGAGTACTGCTCTGCAGGGTTGGTTTGTTATATATTACCTCTATGGTCAATAAAGCTGTTGCAGTTTTTTTTTTAGGCACATCGAGTCTGGCATTCGTTCCTCGTCAAAAGAGGGGGAACCAGGGCCTAGAGCCACTATTTATACTTTTCCAGACTCAGTCTCTATTGGCTGGAAGGCTGTGCCAATACCCATTCTTGGCGGCTAGCTCCACCGGACGAGAATGGACGTCTCAGGTGAGTACAACGTCCCAATTTAAATGTCACCAGCGATGTTCTGTGTGTGGGATGTGGGTTTGTCCTTGGATGACCATGTGCCACAGATTAAGATGGATTCTTCTTTGTGCCTCTGCCTTCTCCAAATGCTAAAGGAAATGGAGTCTGGCTTCCCAGCATGCACTTGTTTTGAGAGTGCAAGCTGATGGGTAAAGGGGTTGGGTCAGCTTCAAACAATATAATTGGTTTGAATATAATAGCCAGTAGATGAGGCTAGAGAGCAACAACAGAATATAAAGATTGTATGTTGGGGCATGTTTGTCCCTCCGGCCACTAAATGGAGCTAGAGAGTATATAAAAATTATATGCTGGGGCATGACAGTATGCATTGCATACATGCCCCAAAGAAGCAAAGCTTGAGTTACAAAAGTGCAGTACTTTTGTTATTCTGATATTTGCATGTAAGGGAGATTTCATTCAAATTCCCTAAAGTTTCAGAATTTGCTAAGGAACATTTTTATAGTTCAGGGCCAGAGTGGTGTTGTAGGAAAAGAGGGCTTATTAAATGACGTACCGCTTCACATGCCCGGGTTCACTTAATTTGTAGTTGATTCAACTCTGGATTCTTAGAGGATTGGGACCAACTGGATGGATTTGGAATATTTAAGGCATCTGTTTTCAAAATGCCATCTTCGCAGGAATTATGTAGATGTTTGTAGATGTTTTGGAAGGAGAGGAAGAGATCTTATCACAACACTTCTTTGTGAAGTGGCTAGATTGTCCATAATATATACAGGTATATTTTGTGCTAGGCATTTAATATAAAAGTATACTGTGTGATTTTTGTATCTCTGTATTAAAAACACATTTCATTAAATTGATGCTGTAATTAGCCTTGTATTATTTGCATTACCTAATTTTAATACAACCCAGATATATTAAGGCTGTTTAATTGTGTATATAAAGCATAGTAGTATATATATTTTAAAGGTTTATCAATTTTTGACAATATCAAGTAAGCCGACCTAAAAAATAAAAAGGTATAAAACTATTGCCAATGATTCACTTATGTAATAGTCAAAACATTTCAAATATCTAATTTCTCAGCATTAGAACAAGGGAATATCACATTTCAAGGCAATCATGCCTGGCAAATTATAGAAAATATGGTAGCTTAAAGCCTAGATATGAAGAAGGAAAGAGGGAAAGAGGAAAAATAGTTTTTTAAGCAAGCTTTTTATAGTGATAGGCATGGGTGGAAAAGGTGAACTGAAATATAGTTGACGTCAATTCTTAGCTAAGATTTGCCTTTTTAAGCAAGTCACTTTTCTTTCACTCTTTGAAATAGGGTCATGCAGCCTTTTAAATGTTATACATTCAAAATAGTAGGAAAACTGCGGGGAAAAGTGAGAAGAAGACATAATTTTCATTTTATTTTAGCTTAAATAGGATCTGTCCATTTCTTTCAGCAACACTCACACTATATCCCCCAACCTCCTATATATCTATCTATCTAGAGAGAAGAATATAGAATATAAAATGTCTGCCTGTCTATCTATAGAAAACCAACATTCAGCCAGCAAAAATTTCTCCAGCCACAAATCTGTGAGTTTGATGGTTATACTAATCGAATCAATTTTCTCTTTTGTAATGTCTCCATTCTTGTACACATACATGTGTTTCAAAAATAAAATGGGCATTCATTTACACCCTAGCACTTTAAAGTAACCATTACCTTTCTTGTACCTGAAGTTGCAGTAGTCACAGATCTGAAAAGTATCTGTTCATTTCTGTAATTATTGGGACTCTTGTGTACATGTACATTGACTTGAAGGGAAGGCATGCAGAACTGAGGCAACATCAACAGTGGATTGCTCCCGGTTCGGACCGGTTCTTAGAACCGGTACCACTGGTGGAAGGAGGCTCCGCCCACCCACCTGGGATGCTTCTTTATATGCGCAGAAGCATCGTGTGCGCGAGTGAGTGCGCGCACGAATCACTGACAAAATTATTTACAACCCACCACTGGGCAACATCAGCGCCATCTCTAAAAATGGTTGCAAATAAAGATAATAATGGGAAAGTAGCATTTGAAGGAAATACACTTTGTGCTTTCCATCTCTACTTCATGTTGCCCAGAAATAGAAATGATGAATAGCATTTTTAAAAGTTCTTTAAAATAAGGAGGTTTGCCACCTCAGGGAAAACTTTATAACTGAAAAGACTTTATCCACTGACTGATAGGCATCTAATCAAGCACTAATCTTCGATCACAGAGTTTTTATAGAATTAAGGAAATTATAAAAAGACTAGCTGTAATTTTCCAAGTACATAATTCAGTTTTATTCAATAGAGGCTATAATTTTAAAAGCAATATAAAATAATTCAGTCAACTTTACCTCATGCATTGCAGAATATTTTTTTTGTCAATAACCAAAAGTACTTTCCAGGAAGATAATGTAAACTATAACAATACTTTTCTTTTCATATATAGAGAAACCTGCTTGTAAAATTTATGGTTCTGAACATACCTTAACGTTCTTAAATTAAGATGGTCTACTATTACCTCTTCAGTTTGGTTAATCCAATACAGGTAGTCCTCAAGATAAGACTGTAATGGAGCCTGTCCATTACAGTTGAATGTCATGGCAGTCATTTGGTGAAATGGGTCATCTAACAAACTTCCCCCATCCTTGCTCTCCCCAATGAAATATAAAATAAATATACAGGCCATTAAGTGGAGCATGGGGTGCCTCCTGGGTGAGAGAGGACATTGAGGTCCTAGTATAGGTCCAGGTCTACCTCTTCTGTCCTTCCCAAGGCTTCCCCCATCCTAAGATGCCACATACTCCAGTTCATACACCTTGGGTCCCAACAAGCCTTTTCCCACTCCAATTGGACCTGTGAAGGCTTCCCTGGAACTTCCCCAGATGCCTCTTCAGATGCCAGGCATATTCCAGGCACATTGGAGGGGAGTGTACAGGAATGTTTGGAGGAGCAGTGACACCAAGCACCATGGAGCAATAACAAGAGGAATGACTGGATGAGCAGCTGGCTGAACTAGGGATAGAAGAGGCACAGTTGCAGCTGAGGCTTCAGGAGGACAAGGTAAGCAACTGCACTGGTCAGCAGAGATAAGGAAGAACTGCCTCCTACCTCTGATCCAAGAGTGTGTAGGTTTGAGAGGAGGCAGGACCATGAAGGTCAGTCAGGCTACTTGTGAGGTGGCAGCTTCACCCCTCTTGATGGGCTGCAGCAGGGAACAGCTATTTAGCTCAGCGAGTGGAGTGAAATGATGCTGGGAGCTATGCACCCATTTCCTTGCCTTGCGTTTGTCTTCTTTTGTGGCTTGTGCCTTGAACCTTGTTTCCTGACGGACCCCGTACCTGGACCCTGGACTTGCTTCACAGATTTTGCCTGTGTCTCATGGACTTGTTTTTGCCTCACGGACTTGCCTTAGCCTTGCCTTAGCCTTGTGGACTCTTCTTGCCTTGCAGACACATGTTGGGTTTGGTCCTGAACTGAACTGTGAACTCTTGGGGGATTGTGTTATTATTGGACTGGGGATTTCTGGGGAAGACTATTTGGTGTGGAAAGCCTGAAATAAAAATGTTACCCTACCTGTGACTTGTTTGTATAAGAGTGGGATTCAGAAAAGGGTCCTCCCAGGCTTTAGATCTGACTCCCACCTCACCAGGCCACCTCCCTTCTCCTCCCTTATCTTCTGAAGAGCTCCAAAACTTTCCAGAGCACTGGAATGACTTCCTTCTTTCTATAGCACAGTTCTGAAAGCAGTCGCCATTTTGTCCCATTCAGTTTGCTGCCATGTGGCCTGGACATGGCAGAACTACTTTGTTCTGCTGCCTTAACAAGGCCTTCACAGTACTGCAGCACTGCACAGGCCTCTTTAAAGGCAGCAAAATGAAGCAGTTTGTCTGGTGGCCACCATTGTCTCTCTACCCACAAATAGGTAAGACAAAATGGCAGCCATAATTACTGTGAAATAAGGTCACATGTAGCCTTTGGAGGGTTTGTTGTAATTTCAAATGTTTGTTAAATGGCCTCTTGTGCCTCAAGGATTTCTTCTACAGGTCTCCTCCTCTTCATTGTTACAATATGATACTGATGTCAGCACAGTTTTACTATGTTCTAATTACACCCATATTGTTCACCTGTCATTGATATTAATTATTATGATTATTGTTATGTCAAAGGACCTACAAAGGAGACTAATAACAGTGAAATGAAGGAGAAATTATATATAAATCTCCTGAGGCAGCAGATTATAAATCCAAACTGCCATTACTAATCAGTCATACCAATGGCAGAAAGATGCACAGATCAGGATATTTTCTGTGAGCTTTACTGAGTTTCATGCTCAGTTCATGTTTCAATTTCATTTACTTTGTCTCAAAGTCCCCAAGATTTTAAAAAAAAAATTATTGCATTTTTACAATTAAACAAATGCTCACAACTTTTGCATACCTCTGCACATTTACATTCCATAGCATTCAAATTCAAATATATTTATACATTTCAACTATACATTTTAGTTCTACTTTTATTTTGTCTCTTTGTTCTCCTTTTTTCTATTCTCAATCCAATCGTACCACTTCCCCCATCTTGCATAGTATTCCGAGTCTATTTGACCTTTCAATTCAATTGTCAATTTGTCCATTTCAGCACATTCAAATTTTTTTTAATTACTAAACCTTTGGAAGGTATGTTTGTATTTCTCTAACATTGCGCAAAAGCTATTCTTGCTGCTGTTATTATATGTTGAATAATATATATTATTCTTTTGTCATATTTCCCTTTTACTATCCCTAGGAGGAATAGTTCCGGTGTATATTCTATCTGAAGTCCTGTTATTTCTTGTAACCACCTGCTTATTTTTTTTCCCAGTATTTCTTTTTTGTTTCAGGACACGACCACCATGTATGATAGAAGGTACCTTGGTTTTGACCACATTTCCAACAGTTCGGTTTTAGATTTGGGTATATCTTCGCTAATCTAGAAGGTGCCAAATACCAGCGATAGAACATTTTATATTGGTTCTCTTTGTATTTTGCCGATTTAGTTATTTTATAGTTTCTGTTCCAGATTTTCCCCCCAATCCTTCAATCCAATACTATGTTTTTTGCCCATGCTATCAAAACTCCCTTTACTATATCTTCAGCTCTATCAAATTCTAATAAGTAATTATAAATTTTTGTTATCAGTTTTTCATCCGGGCCAATTAATATTTTATCCAATTGTCCCCAAGATTTTAGAGATCAAGATTAAAACTGAAATCTGAGTGAGAAGCAAACTACACTTATGCTATGTAACAGTAATTCTAAATTTGATTTTCTTTCCTATGCAATCCTGGAACTGCTGTAGGAAACATCCATGAGTTGCCAGATGATCCTTAATCATAAGCCAAATACAGTGTACATGGTGTTAATATATCTACTTACACTATTAATCTGATGTTTATTGGAACATCTACATTATTTACATTCATACTATAATTCAAACATCAGTTATTAAGAAAGTAGTTAGGTACATTGTCACCAGGAAATATGATTGTACAGTCATATTATTAGTTTTTAATAATAATAACAACAACTATAAAACATGACATGTACCAGAAAAGATCGGTAGGTAATATTAGGTATGATACAGCCAGTGTAAGAATGGCAGCAACTTCTGAAATGTGTAGAATAATGTTATACATTATACATTAATGATATAACCCTTATATCATAAAACAAATATATTTTGAATGCAACATTTGTGTATGTATGCAATTATTTTGTTTCTGGTTTTCATGATCTAAGCATGTGCCTCAAGACCTGATCCAACCACATCAATAATAAACTTGAATTTGATTTTCAACCTTACAGAAGTGTTTCTAAGAATATACATCTGTGATATGTTTAGAATGAAAATAAGTGAAAGAACATTGTCATTTACATCTTGCCTTACCATGGTTATATAAAATTAACAGTAAAGGCTCTGCACAAATATAAATATTTTAGAAGTGTAGATGGTACTTTTGACAAAATAGTTTACTGAAGCATTTAAGCTAAAATTCAAGTAGCCAAATTTCAGATCTCAAGAATATTTTTGACATTTATTGAACTGTATAATTATCTTAAATGTTTACTTACTTGAGGCTTGGTTTCCATGTGTATATCCCAAGCTAACATACGGTAACTTTTTGAGGCTATCCTATTCTGATCTGTAAATTGAACAGAAATCATCCTACGCTATAAACAGGACTTATTGAACAAATCCTTGTTTTGTCAAAATATAGTTGACGAAAAAGCATTTTCAAACTTCCTATACTTATTGACTTCCAGAGTGGGTGTGTTAGGTGCTCTGGGTCCATTCTGTTAAAACAATTACAGTTTTACATATGTGTAGGTGTTATCTTTCTGAGCTGGAAACAAATGGATCTCAGTGAAATGAAGGATAATCTAAGATTAGATTATTAAACAAACACTAATCTGAATATAAATGAGATCATATTCTGATAGGCACTGCAGACCTTGGATCAGATTCTAAT
>JALIGW010000164.1:195000-320459 GCA_023053685.1 Diadophis punctatus similis
GTCCAAAAAGATACCTAAAGACTAGAGGTTACTATTATGTCTTGGTTAGCTAGGTTGATTTAAAATAATCTCTGAAAATCGGT
Source organism: Diadophis punctatus similis (assembly GCA_023053685.1). Lineage (NCBI taxonomy): Eukaryota > Metazoa > Chordata > Lepidosauria > Squamata > Dipsadidae > Diadophis > Diadophis punctatus. The sequence continues at coordinate 195,084 of JALIGW010000164.1, forward strand.
GTGGGGGGAGCAGAATTCCAGATTGTTTGTATTTTTTCTTTGTTATTTCTCCTTTCTATATTTTATATGTAAGCTAGTTTTTTTTAAATTTCATACTCCTCCAGCCATTCTTTTTTTTCTGTTCAACTCCTCGGTGGGTGTCTCTTGCTTATCTGAAACCCACTGGCTAAGGCTTTTAAGGAGTATATATTATGCTTGTCTTCTTTGCCCAGAAATGTAGTAAACATACGTTCCCATTGCTATCGCCACAGATTATTTATGACTGTTCTCTCAGTACTGTTTTAAATGCCATTTCTGTAACAATAGCTACTTTCCCCTTCATTGCTGTTTCCCACTGTCATGTTTTCATTGGGTTCCCTTAGTAAACGAATCTTCCTCTTTTATGAGACTCATGTTCACTCTGTATAATTATTGGATATTCTTTAGTATAGGTAATCCTCAGCTTGGGACAGTGATGGCAACCATTTTGGCACCGAGTGCCAAAAAGGGAGCGCGTGCGGGGCTCCGAGTACCGAAAAGGCAAAACTTCATGCTCATCTGGGCCATGACCAGGAAGAAGAGCTGCCCGGGGGGCATAATTGTGCTGGAAAATGAAGTTCTGGTTTCCGGCGTGCACATGCACGCCAGCCAGCAAGTCCTCTGGTTACTGCTGCACATGCGCACGCACCAATCAGCTGGCCAGCACACATGTTCATGCCGGAAAATGGAAGACCAGCTCTTCCGGTTTCCGGCACTGCCACAGACACGAAGGCCAGCTGATCATCACATGCGCATGCACGCCAGAAACCCGGAAGAGGAACGGGTGACACAGCGCATCCCAGGTGACATGGCTCCACGTGCCTCTTCGGCCAAGCGTGCCATAGGTTCGCCATCACGGGGTTAGGATCACAATTAGGAATTTGTGTTGCTAAGAAAGAGGGCTGTTCAATGATTCAGGTCTGGTTTTTATTACCTTTTTTTTGCCATGGCTGTTAAGTGAATCATTGCAGTTGTTAAATGAATCATTCAGTCATTAGGCAAATCTGGCTTCCCCCCCCCTTGACTTTGCTTGTTGGAAGCTGACTGGGAAGGTCACAAATGAGGATCACATGATCCCAGGAGGCTATCACTGTCACAAATACATGCCAGTTTAGTCATGTGACTGTGGGAATGCTGCGACAGTTGTAAGTGCAAGGACAGGTTGTAAGTCACTTTTTTCTGTGCCCTGGTAATGTTGAGCCATTGCTAAATGAAGACTACTTGTACATTTAAAGAGAGCCTTTTAACAAATTCATCTTGTACGCCAGTTGTGCCCATTCCAGAACTGGGAGACCTTACTCAGAGAAACTCATGCCTTGGTTATTTCCTAATTGGATTACTGCAATGCACACTACATGGGGCTGCTTTTGAAGTCCATCCAGCAGTGCATGCACTTCTGAGATCCCCGTGGCTCACTCATGCCTTACCTCTATTGTGTGAGCTGCATTGACTTTCCAAGTACAAATTCAGTGCTGGCTTTAAAGCACTAAATGAAACAGGGCTAGTTTCAACTCGCAAAGCATCCCTGGTCTGTTCTCGAGTTGCCATAGGCAGGGGGATAGCAATAGCAATAGCACTTTTCTTATATACCGCTTCATAGTGCTTTACAGCACTCTCTAAGCGGTTTACAGAGTTCAGCATATTGCCCCCAACAATCTGGGTCCTCATTTTACCTACCTCGGAAGGATGGAAGGCTGAGTCAACCTTGAGCCTAGTGAGATTTGAACACTAGGGGATGGGAAACCGACGAAGCAACACAGCAGCCAAAGACAGGAGCACATTCCAGACATATCTTTCTCAAGGCTGTCTCCCAGGGTTACCCACAGCGGCCGAAGGGAGTTATCTCTACAGCCTGTGAAATTGCTCCGTTGGCTAATGTGATTGATGACACACCCTGAGGGATGGGAAAACAGGGTCATGATTAGGGCCGTAAATTACGTGGGGTTAGAGTTGGCTTCATTTGGGCACGTGTGGACATGGAGCTCCTAATAAATAACTGGATTTCTTTTGAAGCTTGGCGCAAGGCTCATGATTCAATTAGGGCATCCGTCAGAACCCTGACAGCTAGATTATTTCCCGGAATGTATCCGCCAAACCTACTATGTCAGTCAGGGTGAATGCGCTCAGGTTCCTTCCCTTAAATTCTGCGACCATGGAGGCACACCTTCGTTGTAGCTGTTGCAACCCTTGAAACAGTATCTCACTGAGATTTGAGGGGACCCTATGCTTTTAGTTTCTAGAAGAAGTAGCTCTTACACTAAACATTGGGCTAAAATGGGAATAAATCAGATTGACTCAAGATCAAGGAATAATATCAAGGAATCTGGTACTTAATGGGAAGGACTTCTTTTGTTTTTCTCTTCTATTGTTGGTTGCTATAAGCAACATAGACAGCCATATGAATTTTATAAATAAATAATATTTCATTTGTATTCAAGTCCTGATATAATACATTACAGCAACACACCATCTACCCAGAAATGTACTACTTTTGCACACAATAGCACCAGGTAAATAAGTTTCCTGTCCTGACCAGCCTTTCAGTGATACATATCAGATTTTCATACTGATATGTCATATGCTCTCAAATATCATTTTGATGGCTAGAGACCAATCCAGTCTTTAATACTAGCAAACTGTTGTTGTTTGATATACCAATCTTACTAAGAAGACAGGGTTCCAACTCCCTGCAAGTTCCTACTGCTTTGAAATAAACAATGGTTTACCATGAGTTTACTTAGTATCAGGGTATGAATTAAGAGCTAGTTCTAATAAGAAAAGGGGAAAACCATTTCCCAGCAATATGTTAAAAGGCCCAGACACACCTGACTTATTTCCAATACTTGGAATAATATAAGCTATGCTGAAAAGCTTCAGTTCATATGGGCTATAGCATGCACAGTATCTTCATCTCAATATACAATATTATGTTTTCATCATATTTGAAAGTAGGTGTAAAATCTGTCACAAATAATGCATATTATTTATTTAATAATGCACTTTAGTTGATAATATTTAGATTCTCTGGGTGCAATTAAGGAAGGCTGGAAATTTGCAGGAGTGCTCTGGGCTAAAATTTGCTATTTCCGCAGAAATACCTAATCATATTTGCATTAAAGCTACAGCTTTTGCCTGTGGAAATTGCCTTCTGCTTTCAAATAAAAACATGTCACTTGAGTAGAAAAGGCATGTTTATTTCCACAAATGAGAAATTATCTTTCATGTAGAATACTTTTACCCCAGCAGTCATATGCTTTAACAAAATCCCATTGAAGAATCCTTTTTTTTTCAAACTCACTAAAACGTCCTTGGCCATGTTTTCTTTTAAGCCAGGGGTCTCCAACCTTGGCAACTTTAAGACCTGTGGACATTAACTCCCAGAATTCCTCAGCCAGCTTTGCTGGCTGAGGAATTCTGGGAGTTGAAGTCCATAAGTCTTAAAGTTGCCACAGTTGGAGACCCCTGTTTTAAATGAAAGCAGATATAGCATGCACAGGAAATTAAATGGGGAAGTTGTATATTAAGGAAACAGAATCTTTGGAGGTTAGGAGAAAATGAAATACAAAAAGATAAGCATACCAATTCTTGATTATTGAAACAATTTCTCACCTTTTGTTTGCAACTACAATGCTCTGTGTATCATTGAAAAACACAGTTTTTCATAAGACATAAGTCATAAGTCTTTTATACATGAATGCAATCTAAAGACCTAGCTGTAGTATTTCTGAATGTTGTGATTGTGATAAACAGACAGAATTAATCTTATCTCATTAGCTGTTATCCCCAACTTCCAGCACTGATAGTTAAATTAGACTGAAACTCGGATGGCACCTTTGATTTAATACAAATCAAAGCAAATGCCAACATTAAGGAGGGCATCATTCTATTCAACATAGAGAGTTTGGCACCATTTCATTTAGGATAATCCTTGAAGCAAATTGCTGTTCAGAGGAAAATCAGTATAAAGGCTCAGGTACAGTACCACATATGCAAATGATAAAGTTAAAATCATCAGGTAGATGATAGGAGGATGTGTGAAAGCAAAGGTTTGTAGCAACTAGAAAAAAAATGATAGGATTAATAGAAGAAGAAGGGAAAGAAGACCCTCCAGAAAGAGACATGAGCTTTTGCTTTAGATAATATGGTTAAACTGTTTGGAGCAATAGCAATAACACTTAGACTTATATACCGCTTCACAGTGCTTTACAGCCCTCTCTAAGCGGTTTACAGAGTCAGCATATTGCTCCCAACAATTTGGGTCCTCATTTTACCCACCTCGGAAGGATGGAAGGCTGTGTCAACCTTGAGCCTGCTGAGATTTGAACTGCCAAATTGCAGGCAGCCGGCAGTCAGCAAAAATAGCCTGCAGTACTGCACTCTAACCACTGCGCCACCGCGGCTCATGAAGGAATGAAGGAAACCAGAAGTAGGGACCTTCATGCATAAGGAATCCTTTATGCCAAAGAGCAGGGGTGAAATCCTCCCGGTTCGCTCTTACCTGTTGGTCGCCGCACAGCTGAAGAAGCTGGTGGCATTCACGGCACGGGGCTTCCCCCACCCACTTCCCCCGCCCACCTGATGCCGGCATTTGCATTCTTTTGCCCTCTGCGCATGCGCAAAGCGTTCTGTTTGCGCAGAGGGCAAAAGAACGCAAATGCTGGCGTCCAGGCGGGTGGGGGAGGCGGGCGGGGGAAGCCCCGCACCACAAACGCCACCAGCTTCTTCGGCTGTGCGGCGACCAACAGGTAAGAGCGAACCGGGAGGATTTCACCCCTGCCAAAGAGTACTGAAGTAGAACCACCCCCCGTCCCGGGAGATCTCACATCTTAATTGTTATCTTTATATTTTTGAACTGCTATAAACATTGTCTCAATAGGATGTCTTATATTCTTTGATGCTTTGGTATTGCTTTCTGATTTCAGATCAGTCAAGTATGCTAGAGAGAAAGGTAAAAGCAAGGCCAGATTCCTAGTTCTCCATCATGCAATTGCCGTGATCTTAAAGCCCTTTCCAGTAAGTTGCAATGCCAAAGCTCTGGTTCAGAGGATAAAAATGGCAAGTGTCTAATAAAGTTCTTATGATGCAATATATTTTGACTGTGTCAGTGCTACGCAAGTGATTTAAAGATCACACTCTTAATTAGGAAAATGCACGAGTAAAATTAGACCATATAAATATCATTTTCCACACACTATTTATGAAAGGCTGTGGCTGCCAATTCCAAAGTGTGTAAAAAAACCATATTTTCTGCTTTCATAACATGCATTATTTTAGCCGAACACTATGAATAATCTTTTATACAAGTTAGTAAGCTCTTAAATCTTGTCCCTTTCAACAAGCATATAAACACTCTACTCAAATTGAACACCATCTGTTCTTCCAACACCATCACGCACAAAAAAGTTTAATAGTTTTCCAGATACGTGAGGTAAAACTTTATAAACTTGTTTTCTTGACAGTTCAGTGAAGAACAGATGAAAAAGAATTGTTAACGCTTTTATTGGGCACCATCATTTCACTTTATCCTTCTTTTACGATTTTCTTCAAGTTTCTTCAAAACCAATGATGTTTCTTATAAGTATTCTGTCTTATTCATCTTCTTTCTTTTTTCATTCAAAGCAACTTGCATTCCACATTTCCAGATAATAAGCAGGAGCTTTGCCATTTTATCAAATGAACTACTGTATTCCTCTAACAGTTGTTTCCTTTTCTGCATCATATGTTTACTATCATCTCTGAAATTTCCTTTTCAGGATCATATATGAGCCTACTGGTTAGGCCGACTAGGCATGCAAGAGTTCTCTGTGGTACTGATTTATCTATAACTTTGAAGCCATTCATCCCAAAAAAGTCAAAGAAGTTTTATTTATTTATTTATTTTATTTATTTAAATAGATTTGTATGCCGCCCAACTCCCAGGGGAGTTACAATTTTGGGGAGAAAAAGTACCGTATTTTTCGGAGTATAAGACGCACCGAAGTATAAGACGCTACTTAGTTTTGGGGGAGGAAAACAAGGGAAAAAAGGCCTCTGCCTCCCAGCAATTTGCCAAACAGCAAACAGCACAGATGATATACACTGTTTGCTGTATATTTCTGTGCATATGTGCCTGACCCATAGAAATAGCAAAGAATTGGAGAAATGTACATTATGCCAGAAAGTTTTCTTAAATGTAGTCACACTAACTCCTCCTGATTATTTAAATAGATCTACTCCAAGGTAACTAAACTCTAATACTAAACAGGACACTGTTACATTTCAGACTATGCTTGTACAGAGCTGTTAAAATTAATTAAAATTTCTGGAAGTATACATTATTCTCTATTATTTAAAAGAAGATACAATAGCACTGGGCCTCTTCAGAGCAAGCATTTATTTTTAAAAGCTTCTTTATTTTGTGAAGTTGTCTAGATTTACAGGGGTCTCCAACCTTGGCAACTTTAAGACTTGTGGACTTCAACTCCCAGAATTCCACAGCCAGCAAAGCTAACAAAGCTGGCTGTTGAATTCTGGGAGCTGAAGTCCACAAGTCTTAAAATTGCCCCTGGCTCTAGAACAACAATAAAGCAGTCTTTAAAAAATAAGTCTAATAATTTGAACATTCTACAGACATTTATAGTTATTTACTTACCCCCCTTCCATCCAGTTCAGCAAAAAATAAAAATCTGCATGTCTCTCACAACTATTTTCCTTTGCAGTTTCAGTTTCAGTTTCCCACATGGCAAATCAGCTGTAGATCAGGAAGTGCTAGTGACTTGCTTTGCTTTCTAGGCTCTTTGCTGCAAACAGGAAAATTGCTGGAAGACAGAGGCCAAAGGGTGGGGGTGGCTGGGTGGGTGGGGCTGCATTCGGTGTATAAGACGCACCCAAGTTTTCACCCTCTTTTGGGGGTAAAAAGGGGCGTCTTATACTCTGAAAAATACAGTATTTGAAATAAATGAATAGAAATACTATCTACATATAACATGAACATTGAACCAGTATTGTGGTTTCCAGACAACATTCGTATATTTAATCCATATACTTTATTTACAAGAGGTTCACTGGGGAGTAACTGAAGCGTAGGCAACTAAGCAGTTACTTGTGATATATGGAAAAACAGAGGACACTGATGAATGGTTGCTTGACAAAATTATTGGAAAAGTAGGGTCCCTGAAATTGGAAGTTACGGTTAGGAATGCCTGATCCTACAACAAGCAACCTCTGAGCAAAGAGCTAGTTAGAAAACTCAAAAGAACCTGTCTGCAATTAATATAATTGCACTCAAAATTGCTAATAATAATTAGTGAACTCAGAAATGTTGATTTCAGAGGAAATCCTGCTAGTTGATTGCATTACTGCCTCAAAGGATCAATATTATATTAGTCCCTGCACATGGTTGCCCAGGGCAGAACAGTAAGCTATTATCATTTCATTACCATTATTCCACAGCTCATGACTTTCACTCTAGTGATTGATGATCCAGCCAATACACATACTAAAATGTTTATAAAGGCACTGAAAGCAGACTCAAAACACTGAATACCTTGGGTTAGTAGAAAAAAAGAAATTACAAGGAATAACTTAGGGCTCTCCATCCATATTGCCTGCAGTATCTGGCATTACTACTGGTGCCTTTTAATTTACAGAAGGCCCCTTCTTCTATTGCTTTGTCAAGGAAGCAAGTTTCTTGCTGAATATTTGAATTGTGGTTCTTTCCCCGTTTGCCATGATGATCTTTTGAGTCTGTATAATTACAGGGATTGATAAATGTGGAGGAGCGAAGGAACCAGGTCAGGGGGAGTTAAAAAGAGTATGTTAAATATACCAGAGCCATAATTAATGTTTTTTTGTAAAATTCTCATTACTGGGAAAAAAAAGGCATGAAAAATCCCATCCCAAAAAGAGGGAGTACTTTCACTAATGAATTTCCCATTCTTCTTCTATGTTCTCAAAATACGTTTGTGTTTTACTCTTCATGAACTAATGATAGCTGTGTGTAAATTCTATTGTATCCAGATCCTTATGGTAGCTGTTAATCTGTACATTTTCATCATCCTCATCATCTGAGGATGAGCCCTACATGGCTCAGGACCAGACTACCTTTGGGACCGCATCCTGCCACATACCTCCCTACGACCGGTTAGGTCCCACAGAGTTGGTCTCCTCCAGGTTCCATCAACCAAGCAATGCCAATTGGCAGGACCGCAGGGGAGAGCTTTCTCTGTGGGAGCTCCTTCTCTTTGGAACCAACTCCCACCAGAGATCTGGACTATCCCCACCCTGCTGGCCTTCCATAAAGCCGTGAAAACATGGCTTTTCAAACAGGCGGGCCAAAATAAGACCAATGAGAACATCTGTGGTCTTCCCATGTATGAATGATGATAATGTTTTTTAATTTTTATAATTGTTTTTAATAATAATGATGATGATGATGATGATGATGATGATGATGATGATGATGATGATGATGATGATGATTATTATTATTATTATTATTATTATTATTATTATTATTATTATTATTATTGGATTTCTTTTTAATAAATTGGTCTTCTTGCATGTTGTACACCGCCCAGAGTCCCGCGGGAGTTGGGCGGCCTATAAGAATGAACAAATAAATAAATAAATCTGGATGGTAGCGAATAATTGGTTTTCTGTATTTTTTGTTGTTGTGATCTGATGGTCATCTGGACTTTTGGAATTCAAAGCTGATAGACAGAAGAATAAGAAGCGACTGTAAAGTAATTTACATGAAAGGTGTCAATCATCCTACTGAGTCATCTAGCAAAGAAAGATTCCTGGCCATTTGTTTTGCCAAGAGTATACTTTACTGAAGCTTAAATGGTTGCAGAAGAAGTGTAAGATGAATGGGAGGTTTTCTCATGCAAACAACACAAAGGAAAGTTCCCTCTGCCCTCCCCCCTGCCTTCCCACTGCCATCTCCCCCGCCATCCCCTGGTTATCTGCAAATATCCAATCAGGTGCTTGTATATTGTTCAAGAAACAGGTCCTCGGTTCCCAGCTCTGCATATTGTTAATGACCTTGGCTGACTGGAGCTCCTCACATGGCTCAGCTGTGCTTCCATCTCCCTCCCCTCTTCCTTACATTACAATCTTTCCCTCTCTCTCCCCCACCCCATGCAAATGTCTAGTTGCCAGCTCATGAAAATTGGATAGGTGAGATTCAGCCAGTGGTGAAATCCAATTTTTTACCACCGATTCTGTGGGCGTGGCTTGTGGGCGTGGTGTGGCTTGGTAGGCGTGGCTTGGTGGGCATGACAGCGGAAGGATACTGCAAAATCTCCATTCCCACCCCACCCTGGGGCAATCCAGATGTGGTATTTGCTGGTTCTCCGAGCTACTCAAAATTTCCTGTCAGAACCTGCTGGATTTCACCCCTGGATGTAGCCATGATGGAAGGATGGTGATGTCTGACGAAACTTTTTAGAACGCATTGCAAGCATTGATTATGAAATATTTCTTTGACAATATACCCATAAATATTTTTCCCACACCACTGATGGTATTCTGTTTCATCAGTGTTTTCACATTTATCATCTCTTAAAACCTTCTGTTTCAGATTGACTATTCATAGTAGCTTTTAGTACTCAGAATACTGTATGTGGATTATATTTGGAGATTAAAGTAATATTTTTCCCATGGACAAAGGTGCCCTGGAAGTTAAATGTAAAGTGTTTTGCAGTGACTGTAATTCAACTTTTTAAATGTAGTACTGAAAGCAACTTTTATAATGCAAATCGGATTTCCACTGCATGTAAATATTTGAATCAGCTTCCAGTTATTGTTTTTCTACTTCTCCAAACTTCAGAAGGAATTGTATTATTTTCCGTTTTCCATAAATTCTGAAGTGACCATGTCAGTGCTTATGTGCACTTGTAAAAAGTAAGCCAAGATCCTGTAATTCTCAGGACATAGTGGGCAGTTATGCAAATATTCAACAATTGCTCAAGTTCAAGACCACCAAATGCCACACAGTATGTAAATTGTGGAAGAAAAAAAAAATACAGATCTAACCACTGTGGTTATGAAAGTTGCTTACAAAATCATACTGGCAATTTATTGTCCATCAGCTATTTCATTTGGTTTCCTTCTTCCTTGCAGTAAAATTTCTTATCTTGCTGAGGTGATCAGTGAAATTTCAAACTAGGCATAGTCTAGAAACTTGGATAAAGTCTAGATCAGGTGCGGGTTGCTCTTACCTCGCTACCGGTGCGCTGTGTGCACATCACCATGTTGCGCATGCGTGCACTCGCTACATGTGTGTGTCCCCTTGTGAGATTTTGCTTCCGTGCATGCGCAGGAAGCAAAAAAAGCCGAAAAATCACAGAAAAAAGATGGCGTCATGCGATGGACCAGCGAAGATGGCACCGGAGCCGTCACATGCAAATTTCGCAATCCGCCGGCCGCTACCAGTGCCATAGAGTGGATCGCACCAATAGGAACCCACCACTGGTCTAGAGCTCTAATTTTCTGCTGAGTCTTAATTGAATGTGACAGAATTATAAAGTGAGACTTAGCGTACTTTTCTGGAACAAGTGGGGTGGTGGTGGAATGGCATTATCCATCCTTCCCCAGTGCCTTCCAGACTGAGACACCCCACCTACCCCAGCCAACGCTGACAAAAGGATATAATTATCTCATATAGTTGTGAAGAAAGTAAAATAGGAGAGCAAGGTTCATTCACTACATTTTGTGACTGGAGAGAAAGGTGGAATATGAATGCAACATACACACATATACAAATTAATAAAATATTGAATATTCATGTACCGAATTGAAGTTATTTGAGGGAGCTCCACACTCCCTCAAATTTTAGAAAGAAAGTAGGCAGAAAGTGAAAACTTCTTACTCCATGGCTGTCATGGATGGTGTGGGTAGTTATCTCTCTCTGGCACTGCCTTTCCCTCTCTTCTCTCTAGTATTTTTATATGAATTCCTCCAATATGGGGGATGGGGGTTCTAATTTCTTTTGTTTGATACTTTGCTTAGAAGAAAGATACCCTTCCATGTTTTATAAATAACATTGGATGATGGTGGTAACATAATAGGTTCCACCATAAGAAATTCTGGAATGCATTTATGAACACCATATCGGCAACAGGATTGAAAGATTATTGTTCAATAGAATAAGTATATTCTATAAGTATATTCAATAGAATAAGTTCCCCAATATGAAAGAAAATGAATAACCTTAATGTTTGCCATATTGTACTTGAATGTAAGAGGTTTATTGAGACTGGAAGATGATTAAATGCATAACTCAAATTGTATTTATACTTATATAAACATAACAAAGTGTACATTGGGTAATAAATAAACAAGTCATGAAATATCTAGGTAATTATAATAAACAAGGAAAGATTTCCTTTAGAGGGAGTTGTGGGAGAAGTTAGTTTCTAGGAGAAATAGGATTAGATAAAATTATACTGACTATTTATCTCTCATTCCGAGTCTCAGCAACAACTTGCTTAAATGCTATCCCTTCATGTTTGCTGGTTCTACTAATAAGTACCAGATTGTTGATAGTTTGTAAAAGGATGGGCTGAGTCCTCATTCTCAAATAACACGCCAACATGCCTTGTATTATTGAATTTCATTTTTATGAACAGAGATTAAAATTTTAGCCAATTATCATGAACAATACTAAGTACATGTTTGCTGCTTGTTCTTCTGAGGAACTGAAAGCAATTGGAGTATTGGTTTAGGAAAAGCAGCAAAAAAAAAAAAACCTTGTGAAGATCATCAAAGGACTACTTCATTTCGTTTGGCTTAGATCAAAGTACTTCTCTGAAACAAGATCACAAAGCTTCAACCCTCTTGAGTTGCCAGTTTCGAACAGCTGGACCTCTTTACTTCCATCAATAAAAAGAGTTCCTTCAATCAGTAACAAAGGCCTACTTATGTGAAATTATTGATTCTATTCTGCGATGGCAATAGCAGAGAGGAATTTCTGTACAACTGTTTCTATAAAACTCTAGCCAGTGGAGCTATTTCAAGGGTTGAGGGACAACCAGCTGGTCTTGTTGCATTCAATTTGTGTTGTTTGGGGAAGAAAAACTGTAAAATTCTAATTTAGCATTTACAACTCAAGATTGTGCATATTTTGCAGCTTATTCATCCTGAGCTCATGGACAGCATCCTAAGGGATTATGGACCATCAGCTATATCTCATATATTTTGAGACAGTTAATATATATTTATTATTTAATGGTAGACAACCTGTAATATTTCTTGCAAAGCTGATCTGTGATTCTAACACTCCTCATCACTGGTCATACCTAGGGATGTTGGGAATTATAGTTTGGGAAACAATCTGGAGTATCCCAGCCCACCATGTTACAAAAATAAATTGATAATGAGTGGCCCATCCTGTTTTGTGGCTAAAACAAAATAAAAAGTAAACTAAAATTTTATATGAATTTGGATATTTGGACTCACTGCAAGTCAATCAGGTTGATATTACTTTTAAGGAATAACCATTCTAACAACATTTTATAATACTGTAACATGACATCACAAAAAACTATTAAAGATGAATTTTATGCAAATAGCCTAGAGTTAATTACATTTTTTAAAATCTGCACATGCTTGAACACTTCTATTAGAAATACTATGCAGGAAAGCATTAACTATGACAAAATACTGTATTTCAATGTATACTGTATGTCCAATGCTTTGTTAATTCTTCTCTGGCAAAATTTATCATGGTTTTACATCTTGCAAAAATGGAATAATTACTATGATAACATTGCTTACAAAAAGCAAACAAAATGCATTATGAATTAAACTGTATTAACTTTGAACAGCATGGTACAACACTGATAGGTTGTGAGTACGTATATATTTTGCCTGTGGCTGCTTTGTGATGAAAAAGGATTATCTTACAAATAGCAGCTGTTTCTCTTCTTCTTGGTCTTGATTTTCCTTCCTTCCTTCCTTCCTTCCTTCCTTCCTTCCTTCCTTCCTTCCTTCCTTCCTTCCTTCCTTCCTTCCTCATTACAATTTGAAGTATATGGTTTGCTTACTCTTGCCAAAATATATTTAGAAGTATGATATACAAATATATAAAGTCTGAATAGATTGTTACCAGGCACCACTTCTTTCCAATTGGATAGATTGCTAGTTAATCAATAACATACCATAAAATCTAAAGTTTTATTTTCCTTTTTCTAATGGAAATTTAGGCATGATGGTACTGCAGTAGTCACTTTTATTTATGCAACTTCAACCAATCGTGTTGTTATAATATATAAAAGCTTGGCATCACATGAACATGGCCAGCTGAACACAGACTCTTCACCTGATTATCACTCCCAGACCAGATGGGTGATCATGTAGTAAGTGTTCCCTACATAATTGATGCCATCCAGATGCTGTTAGATCTTTAAGTGTTATGAGCACAATGCCATGTTCTGAAATCACAGAAAAGCTACAATAATGGATCACTAAAGGGTTTCTGTAGTCTGTGTCAGTCTCTGCATATAAGAACATTATCTTTCAAAATAGACAACTTTTATTTGGAGGATAAAACTACTCAGGCCAGGAGTGTTTTAGAACCTTTATTATTTTTAATTATTTAATTATTTGTTTGTTTGTTTGTTTGTTTGTTTGTTTATTTATTTATTATTACTTTATTATTCTTTCCAGGATTATTATTATTAGTAGTATTAGTATTAGTATTAGTATTAGTATTAGTATTAGTATTAGTATTAGTATTAGTATTAGTATTAGTATTAGTATTATTTACTTTATTCATTAAACATGAAACTCAGTCAACTGAACATTCAAAAATGCATCACAAATATCATTGACTGGTGCTAATGGTTGATAGGGGTTGCTGCCAGCGTCCTAGGTATCAACTAAGTACCTTCTTAAGATGTACGAATCGTACGATGTTCCGAGTAGCGCAGTTTTTTGCAGTTCCGCTGGTGTTATTGCAAGAAGCTGCAATTTCTTGATGTATTTTATAAAATTCTTGGACATGGTACCAAGTGCCCCGATGGGTATCACGGTTACATGTTTCATCCATAATCGTGTAGTTTTGACGGCCAGGTTGCAATATTTCATGATTTTTTTCCAGTTCTTTTTCTTCAACTCTGGCGTCTCCTAGTATCAATAAATTGAACATTTCGTTTTTCGACAACTGTGATATCTGGCGGGTTGTGTTCCAAATGACAATCTGTCTGTATTTGAAAGTCCCACAATATATTGTTGTTGTTGTTGCTGCTGCTGCTGTTGCTGCTGCTGCTGCTGCTGCTGTTGTTGCTGTTGTTGTTAAAAATAGTATTTAATCTTTTAGAACAAATTTTGAATAGAAAAGATCTCTCTGCCACCTACTTATATTTTGCATGTCTGAAACATATATGTTCACTTTAAGCCTTGTTAAAATGTGCCACATGCATACCTAGCGGACATGAAGAGGCCATGGGAACACATGGACTTAAGCCCACCATGATTGGGAGGAGAGGAGAAGCCTCTTCAGAATGACATTGATTATATACATTTATTTATTTAATTATTTATTTATTGTGTTATTGTCAAGTTATGGGGACAGAGTTTATTATTATTACTCTTTACAGAATAAGAAAACCTGATTAAGAATTCTTATTTATAAGGCTGGTAGATTTCAAACGACAGTAGGCATAAGGACAAATTGGGATGATGTCAAAAATAGGAAAAAGCTGGAAAAGATAAGCTCCTCCTACTATACCACAGAGTAATGTTCCCCATCCTAGAAATCTGTCACAGTTGCCATTCAGATATTTTTAATTAAAGATATTGTCAGGTTCTGATGCAATGAAGGATGCAAACACAGATGAAGGCTTGGGCCTTGTTTATTTCACATCCAAACGTATTGTAAAGAGAATAAATTGTTGGAGCTATTGCTCCGTTCTCCCCACCACCTGATAAAGCCCTCAACCCTATCATTATTGCAGCCCCACCCTGTTTCTAGCTAATCCCACACGCCCTCATATGCCTGACTAAGGAGCCTCCCACTTGCCAGGCACAACACCCGAGCTCATAGCATAGCCTGCAGTCTGTTCGAGGAAGTCTCTCAGAACTTACAGCTGAGCGGGGGGTGTCACATAGTGAATATTGTCAGTTGTATGTATATGCAGGGGGATGCACCCCTATCCTAATATTATGGTACATTCCATGAGAAGCAGGATACGTGATATAATATTCTTGTATGCATGTGTGCATTCCTGATACTCCATTATTTCTTCTTGACTTAGCTCTTGACCGAGAAGGTCGCATTTTATAGCAGAGATGTAAACAATCAGAATTTATTGTTTTTGTACTGAAATAAATATTTTATTAGACTTTTTAAATTTCGGTTTTATTTCTAAATGTCTGAGCTCCGAGAGAAAGATCAATCATAGCCTCTGTGAGCTTAATTCTCGCCTCTAACAGGGGGGAGGGAGCCAGCATGCTGCCCCCGGCATCCTGGAACCGCCCACATCAACCAGGAGCCGTATTGTCTTACAGCTGCTTTGAGGGAAAGCCCAGCATGCTGCTCATGTCATTTAGAAGCATCCAGAGCCCCCAGGCAAGCTCCCTTCTGTCAACCCCTATGTCCTCTCTTCAGTGTGGCAGCCCGAGCGCTGGACACGCTGGGCTGACACATATTACTTCTCCACCCCTCTATTTCAGTGAATCATGAATAGAATAGAATAGAATAGAATAGAATAGAATAGAATAGAATAGAATAGAATAGAATAGAATAGAATAGAATAGAATTCTTTATTGGCCAAATGTGATTGGACACACAAGGAATTTATCTTTGGTGCAGTATCAATATAAATTGTAAGGATACCGATCCTAGGTAGAGGCAGATGTAGGATCTCCTGCTTGGGCAGGGGGTTGGACTAGATGACCTGCAAGGCCCCTTCCAATTCTGTTAATCTGTTAAATCTGTTAAATCAACAAGTTACAGTCCTGCAGTCATAAGTGGGAGGAGATGGGTGATAGGAATGCTGAGAAGACTAATAGTAATAGTAATGCAGCCTTAGTGAATAGTTTGACAGTGGTGAGGGGATTATAAAACAGTAAAACAATTCCCAATTTTGAATGCACAGGTTTAAGAGTGTACTCATTTCATCCTCTAATGTCACTAAATTGAAGTTCCAAATTTTCCAAATCTGCAGTTCCATTTTCCCCCCAAAGTATTTTTCTTTTAAAATATAAAGTTATTTTTCAAATTGCTAGAGAGAGCAGAGAGACAGAGAGTCAGAAGGACAGAGAATTAACATTTCTAAAGGAACCCTTGGTAATATACCTATTGTAGTTAGTCAATCAAATTGTCCTTTATTGCTATATTATCAAGCTGGATAAATTACATCCGCCAGAAGAAAACATTTTCTAAACATATGAGGTTACTGAGGTTCATCTATGCAAATTGTGCACATCTTTATTTTTCTCTCATGTTTTTATTTTTCTCACCAGGAGATCATCCTGTTTCTTCTCAATAAGAAAGTCTATAGAACTGTCAGGTTTTAAAATATAAACCATCAAAGAAGTTAAAGTTGATAGTGTTTTAAGTCTCTGACCTTTTGCTTTCTTTTCCTGACAAGGAAAGTCTCTAATGTATATCATTGGGATATTTGGCATGAAGTGAAAATGGCCACAGATTTAATTAAAATGTAAGTTATTGTTAGCAAGAAAGGTCATGGTTTTGAAAAAAAAAGATGTAATTTTAGGAGTATATTAGCAACCTCTCTCCAGAGTTATTTGCATGTAAAATATATATTTTGTACTTGACATTTAGAAAGGAAATTGGAACTGTTTATAATGGATGCTTGAATACTTCTGTATTCTTCTGCTCCTTTTGTTCTCGTCTGGTATAATTGGTTAGATGGTACATACAGCAGTTGTTACATTTCATTCTTTATGCCTGAGTGCCTAACTGAGCTGGGAATTAGTCCACAAAGATTTCTGTAGCACAGAACGAAAGGCGCCGTGCCCAATATTTCTTTTAGAGCTGGAGAGAATAAAAATCCGCAGGGAATCCAAAACGGGAAAGGGTTTTGATTGCGTATGACAAATGTGTTTCTTGGTGGTTCACCATATCCAGAATATGACTGGGCTTTCTAAAACTTCCTGAATGTTCTTAGAAGGAGACCATAATGGGCCCAACAAAAGCTATTGCACATCTGTAAGCATTTAGGCATTGTGTCACAAATGTGTCGCTAGAAACATAGCGGCTCTCTGAAAAATAGGGTTTTGCGCAGTGTAACTGCTGACGAACAGTTCCTCTTCAATCTGGCAAATTGTTTTTGCTTGTTGTTGTGCACTTGATTCAGCCTTGCTCATTTCCTTTAGAGGGAGAAAAAGTATTCATTACTGCAATCAGTTATATCTTAGATGTTTGACGGAAGGAGGAGAAGGAGGAGGAGGAGAAAACCCCACCAAACTCTTAGTATTTTCAGTAGTATTATAATGGTATGTGCAAATGACCTTGGGAAACTGGATCCGGAGACATTGTCTAGGGAACAGTCAGATAAGAGACAGCATAGTCCGCAGCTGAATGGTGAATGGGACATTAGGCTCAGAAGAGACTTTCTTAATTTTTCAGAACATAAAGGAATCAGGGCAGAGGTGGGTTCCTCCCAGTTCACACTGGTTCTATAGAACCGGTAGCAAACTGCTGGTGAGTCACGGAGCTGGTTCTGTCGGTGCTGGTCTGTGGACGCCACCATCTTTTTTTTTTTGAATTTTTTTTTGAAAAAAATATATATTGGAACTTTTTTGCTGATTTTTTCTTCTGTGCATGCGCAAAAGTGGAGTGTCCGGCACTGTGCATGCACCACCATCTTGTTTTTGGCTTTGGGGGGGTTGGGAATTTTTGGCCCTGCGCATGCGTGCCCGCGCGGCACAGTCACATGGCACAGGAGGAAGCGAACCAGCGGTGAGGTAAGTTAGAACCCACCCCTGAGTCAGAGGAAGAATTGTACTTTCAGACTTGCAAAATCTGTTAATGGAACCTTGGAATAAAGTAGAATTAGCTCATTTTGTCGTGTTTCCTATCTATTCCATCGGGTAAAGTTGACAAGGCTATTTTTTTTATTCTATGCAATTTTATTTAAACAACTTCAATAGAGCAATCCTATTGTTACATTATGCTTGATGGACAAGCAGGAGGAAGAGATTGCATATCTCTTACAGGGGAAAAAATGATACTTCTATTGTGTGTGCAGCCTGGAAGAGCAAAAGCAAATAATTAAAAGAAGAAGAAGAAGACAAAGTGTATAAACTAGAGCTGGGCACTTATTTATTTGTTTACTTATTCAATTCATTCAATTTAGTGTCCCCAATTCTAAAATGACTTTGGTCAGCTCACAGTATAAAGACGGGAGGGGGGGGGAGATAAATAAGATAATACAAAGCATTGGAAAAAGAGAGAGAGAGAAGAGTGAAGAGTATTAAAGTGAACTAGGAGCACCAAAACATATATAGGCAAGATCCAGCAAGGGGCTCCAGCCACTGTATTCCAAGGCATGGAAGAACAGAAGGCCCTCTAAAAAACTGACAAGTGGAACCTTATTCCAGAAGACAGATGCTACAACATAGAAGGCATGTTTTCTAGTGGAAAGATATAATTGGTATCATCAGCATGATCATAGCAGTGGATCATTTCACACAGAGGTTTCATGTAGATAGTGAATAAGAGTGGGGAGAGAATTGAGTCCTGTGGCACTCCACAAAGCAAAGGCCTACAGACTGCAGGGGTGAAATTCAGCAAGTTCTGACAGGTTCTGGAGAACCGGTAGCGGAAATTTTGAGTAGTCCGGAGAACCGGCAAACACCAACTCTGGCTGGCCCCAGAGTGGAGTGGGAATGGAGATTTTGCAGTATCCTTCCCTTGCCACGCCCACGAAGCCACGCCCACAGAACCGGTAGGGAAAATGTTTGAATTTCACCCCTGCTACAGAGTTATTTTTCCCTCACAACCAACACCTTGTGGAATCAACTCCAAAGAAAAGAAGATAACCACCTCCCAAGTCTTAACTATTGGAACTCGGAGGGATAGCATGGTTGATAATATCAAAAACTAAAGATGAGGTCAACCTAACAGAACAAATGGATTGCTATCCACAAATGCAATAGGGGTAGAGAAATACTGACTTTTTTTCTACCCTTATCTCCACAAAATAAATCTTAATATGGACTGTTACCGTTGTTTAGTCTGACTTGCTCTGAGTTTTTATCCAACATACTGTATTTATTTATTTATTTATTTATTTATTTATTTATTTATTTATTTATTTAGTTAGTTAGTTAGTTAGTTAGTTAGTTAGTTAGTTAGTTAGTTAGTTAGTGAGTGAGATTTATATACCGCCTCACAGTGCAAGCACTCTCTAAGCGGTTTACACCAGTAAGCAATGTATTTTTTTATATTGCCCCCAACAATCTGTGTCCTCATTTTACCTACCTCGGAAGGATGGAAGGCTGAGTCAACCTTGAGCCGGTGAGATTTGAACCGCTGACCTGCGGATCACAGTCAGCTAAAGTGGCCTGCAGTACTGCACTCTAACCGCTGCGCCACCTCGGCTCTTCATTATATAACATTACATTATATAACATTGCTACATTAAAATGAAATGTTATATAACCTTTTAATTATACATTTATGTATTTTAAGTCATTGATGGATAGATCAACCATCTGTGAACCATTTTATAACAATTCACCCTTAGCTTACAATTTAGGGTAAACTTTATTGATTTTTTCCATAATTCTTTCGATAATTTACCCCTTGTTATACCATTATATTTCTTTAAAAATTTGCATACATTATATGAACTTTGACTCTTTATGATACTATATGCATCCTAATCTTGATTTTGTATTAGTATTTCAGATTAGCCTTATTAGCCTTCCATAGGGCTTTGATGATTCATATTGGGATAAATGGTATTGTTGCAGGATTTGGTCTGTTTTATTTATTATGTTGTTATGTACTATTATTTTAATATATATGGGATTATCACATATAAGATAGGCAGCCATCTAAGTTTATAAAGAAACAAAGAAACAAACTATTTATCTCTCTTCTTGGTCAAAATCACATTTTATTCTTTGTCCATTTGTAAATATGCATTGGATTTTGTTTGTTTGTTTAACATGGTTGTGATGTAATTTGGATGGACGTTTGCAACTGAAATATATATTTATATTTATAAAACAGTAAATAGATCTTGAATTGACCAAGCATCATTATCTAAATTAGATGTTATTTTAAAGGCAGAGCAAAGGAAGGAAATATTCAGCATTATTTATTTTCAGGGGTATTTCTAATTAGATTATGAAATCCAGTTATGCTGTGCCCATTCTTATCTTCTCATAGCTATCTCAAAGTACCTTAATAAATAAGATAATTTAGCAATATAATGTCAGGTGTGAAGAATCAGGATCACCCAGAAGTTCCAGTTCAGAAGATTTATTGCTCAAGCTGCAGACAAAAATTTGGACAACTAATAAGTCAGCACTAAATTGGCACTAGATAAGAGTTAATGGAATGTGGGGAAGGGAGCTGAATTTGGAGTGTTTGTAGACATGTAATGATGCTAGGTTGTGTTCTCTCTTGACTCCACCCCCAGGCTTTGCCTGCTCTTCTCCTACATATAATGTGTCAACTTTTCAAACTAGCTCATTTTCTGTCAATCGGCAGGAAAAAGCAACAAATGGTCCCCTAAAATAGTATGTCCCATTCAAGCCAATCTTTGGGGTCCAGGTTTAGAGTGTCACAATCTAAGGAGCCCAAATAACCAATGGTATCAGGTGACGGAAACAGTAGCATATTAGCTTAGCTTCAGTAACTACAATGTGAATGCTAGATGTATATATAGTGTCAACATTCCGACTTGAACACAGTTCAAGATGCTCACTTTAAAAGTTTTATTTTAACTATTGTATCATAAAATGATCCTTATTTCCAAATATTATGCATCTATATCTCTATATCGCAATATATACATTAAGTCCAGACTTTAAGCATTTTCTAGTAGTTCTGTGCACACTGTGCCAAGAAGAAAGACGAAGCCATTTCAACTGCATGAAACACACCATTTTGGTCAATAAATTATAAATACAATGAATGGATTTTTTCTCTCCATTAATGCTATACTGAGAACTCAAAGTCTACTCATTGCTAACTGAGAATAAATACTGAAGCCTCCTGTTCAGACACTTAATGGATGTGTTCCAATTTAGAGTTCAAGTATATCAGTCTCAGTAATTGTTTAAGAGTACTGGAACTAATTATTTTAAGGGATTCATCTTGTTTGTTATATAAAATGTTTTAGTTTGATAAGGCTCTAATTTTGTAACAATGAAAACATATAATATTTCAAAAAGAAGGATCTGGAACAATTTATTTTTATTTTAGTGACAGTATTTGGGGAAACCTGACAATAAAATAGATAAATATGTACATACAATGTTGATGAAAAATGACTACCATTGCATAACATATTTACAAATTCAGTACTTAATAACTATGAATTGGTTTCAATGGTTGGAAACTGATCAAAGAGAGAAGAAACCTGGAATTAAGGAGAAACTTCCTAACAATGAGGAGAATTAACCAGTGGAACAGCTTGCTTCAGAAATTGTGGGCACTCCATCACTGGATGTTTTTAAGAAGAGACTAGACAGTCACTTATCTGAAATCGTATAGGTCAGGGGTGTCAAACTCAAGGCCCATGGGCTGGATCTGGCTGTGGAGTGCTTAAATCTGGCCCGTGGGGCCAGCCTGGAAATATCAAAGGACTGGCCTATGGTTCCTCTGCTGGCCAAAACAGGCCACATGGAGGCCTAACCCCCTTACTTTGGCCTGCAAAATGCTTCAAGAGGCCATCCAGGCTGAAAACAGGGCATGGGGGCACGTCCCCCCATGCCCTGTTTTGGCCGGCAGGATGATGCAGGAGGCATCCGTCCTGTCTTCCCCCACTCCCTGCCCCCCCGCCAGCCCACAGAGAACTACAATGCTGACCCAGCCCTCGAAGAAATCCAGTCTGACACCCCTTGTATAGGTTCTCCTGCTTGAGCAGGGGCTGGACTAAAAGACCTCCAAGGTCCCTTCCAGCTCATTCATTCAATTCTATTCTAATTAGTTTGCAATGTGTGGATCCTTTGTTTTCTAAGATCTTGACGCACCACAGCATAACAATGCTTTATTGTGGCATAGAGTTTTCCCTCCTAAACCTCGTAAACTGATGTAACTGCATAATTAAGTCTTTGATGGTTAGTCCTGATAACAAGTAAAAGTCTTAAAGTTTGTAGAGTGCCAGGCAACTTTTGCCACCCTCCAAAAGTCCTTGAGCTTATTAGGATTAGGAACTACCTCAGTATGGTTCTCCTTTTCTGATTGGTACTGAGCTCCATGCCAAGCTCTAGGTAGGCATCACAGCACAATGAGCTGCTTACCATAGCTTGTGGTCAGGGGTGAAATGCTCCCGGTTCGGGCGGGCCGGTCTGTGGTCGTAGAGCCGATAGAGCCGATGCAATCCTTCCCCCACCCGCTTCACCTGCCCGCCTGGACGCCACCATTTGGGTTATTTTACCCTCTGCGCATGCACAAAGCATTCTGCGCATGCACAGAGGGTAAAAGAACCCAAATGGTGGCGTCTAGGTGGGTGGGGGAAGCAGGTGGGGGAAGGCTCACGCTGCGATTGCTATCGGCTCTATAGGCTCTATTACAACCAACTGGCCTGCCCAAACCAAGAGCATTTCACCACTGCTTGTGGTGCTGGCAATTGACTGATAGCTCTTGCTTCCCTGTAATAGTGATACAGTAAATTCCAGATGTCATGTTCTGCTTCCTCTTGTTTTTCCTCTCCTACACACCAACACTTTTGTAGACAAAGAACCTGGACAGCATGTGGTTCAGTTAGCCAATGACCTGGACTACCAGCATGAATGATTGAGAGTAACTATGTGTCCACTCGCAAAGCTTCCCTGGCTTGCTCTCGAGTTGCCATAGGTAGGAAGAGGGGAAACTGACGCAGCAGTCACAACCAGAAGCACATTCCATGCATACCTTTTTCAAGGCTGTATCCCAGGCTACTGGCAACAGCTAGAGCGGCGTGATCTCTACAGCCCGCGAAAGTGCTCCGTTGGAGAATGTGATTCATAACTCACCCTGGGAGGAGGGGGAAAACAGGGTCATAATTGGGCCGTAAATTATGTGTGGCAGAGCTAGCTTCACTTGGGTACGTGCCGACATGTTGCTCCTAATAAATAACTGGATTTCTTTTGAAACGTGGCTTGAGGCTCATGGTTTAATTAGGGCATCCGTCAGAACCCTGACACTATGTGTGGGGGAAGGGAGGGAGGCAGGCAGGGAGGCAGGCAGGGAGGGAGGGAGGAAATTTAAGGTTTCCTAAGATGGGGTTTCTGCCTGGCTGTACCTGCTTTTCCCAAATGTCGACTAAATGTTCCTGGAATTTCTTCAGCTTAGAAAAGAGCAGACAGTGTTGTAAATAGGGTAATTCTCCTTTCCATCTGCCCACTGACTGATCATCTACTGAGAAACTTTGACTTCACCTTTACTATAAAGAGAAGAAAATATTTTAATCTATTATGGAAAAAACCAATTACCTGATTAATACCCAAGGCCAGAAGGTTAGAAAGTGTATTTCCATTATAAAACAATTGCTATTGGGAACAGATCCTATTTATTAACAGTGCTTTTATCTTCTCTAGAGTTTTGTTTGGCATAAGATAATAGAATCTGTTCCATTTTTATTTTTTTAAAGTATAATCATATTAAAAAAAAGTAAGCATTGATTGTATCACTACATGAAGGTAAGGAAGGATGACTTAAGCAGCTCTGCAGAATTTTATAAACTTTTTATCATTTCAATTACGATTGGCAAATGTCTTGTTTTATATTATGATCATAAAATTGGTTTTACAATCCTTCTAGGTATGTTTATATCCCAATTAATTTGAGTAATTGAGATTAGTAACAGAACAAGGTTACTAAGATAGAACAATTGCAAAGAAAACAATTCCTTAAGCATGAAGAGTCAATAGGAGGAGCTCTTCAAAAGATTATAGCAACATACAGTAAAAAGAAAATACATGCTATGCACACAGATTTATAATTGTAAAATATTGACTTGGGAATTGATTTACTTTTCTTTGTCCTTTGGGGGAGGGAAGGAAATAATAAACAGACTTCCTAGTCACAGATCTGGTTTCCTGTGTGACATGGATAGTCAATTACATCAGATTAATAATTTATGGCCCCTTTCTCAATTATACTCCCTCAGCAACACAGCTTGTTTAGGTCAACATATGAGCTGGCTGGCAGATGTTCTCCCTCAACTTGCCTGCAAAGCTTCAGCTGTATTAACATTGCGTCCAAACTACAATAATATGCTAACCTTTATCCCTATTTAATTCACCCTCAGCTGAGTCTTATCTCAATAGCAGACATTATTTTCATTTTTATCTTCGGACAAGGACATTAAAGAGTTTATCTTCCATGTTACCAACTCTTTTCTCTATGTTATAGTAATGGCCATCAATGTCATCAGTAGCCAATGTCCTCACCCTTTCTCAGTGACGGAATGAGAAAATAAATTTTAGAGGTGACAAATCTTTTCCTTTGGAAACCAATCCTTGATAAAATAAAACGCGAATAAAAGTCTAAATAATAAGATATTTATTCCAGTATAAAAGAATATAAAAACACTAAATCTTAATAATTACATCTTGACAGTCTAAGAGACCCTCCTTCCAGGGAGGATAGCAGCAGAAGAATAATGGAGAATGAGAATGGAATGTAACATCTGCTCAGTTCGCTCTTCATGTGACCGCTTCACTTTGTTTAGAACCTCTGGGTCATAAAGTCTGACATATGAGTACAGCTGACAATCAAAAATCACCTTGTGACACTCAGCCTCTTCCGTCTTTCTCTTCTCCCCTGCCCTCACTCCATCTCTCTCTCTCTCTCTCTCTCTCTCTCTCTCTCTCTCTCTCTCTCTCTCTCTCTCTCTCTCTCTCTCTCTCTCTCTCTCTCTCTCTCTCACACACACACACACACACACACACACACACACACACACACACACACCTTATTCTCAATGTAAAAAACCAAAATTAATAGCAACTATAAAAACAAAGTCATGACATTGGCATCAAGTGCGTATTTCTCACTTGTATCCTTCATGTGAATCGCAGGTAAATAATCCATTCAGGAAACATCCCAAAATACTAAATAACATTCCCAAATCCTATTGGACATAAGTCACTTTAAAACTTTGTTTGTTTTAAATTCCACCTTTATTACTTTATGTTGGGATGAGAATAAAATCTCATAGAGGCGATTTAGATCTTTTCTTGGAATTCAGACAGTTAGAAATAAAACCGAGATTAAATATCTAATAGAAAATATTTATTTTAGTACAAAAACAATAAATCCTGAATAAACTACATTATGCTGAGTAACACGACCGTTCATGTCAAGAGCCAAGTCAGAAGAAGATTAATGGTGGTTTAGGAATGCACACATGCGCAAAGAACATCATATCATGTGTTCTGCTTATATTGGAATGTACCATAAGATTAGATAGGGGTGCATCACCCTTCATAGACATACAACTGACAATATTCACTACATGACACTTTATAAGTAACTCAAGGCAGCAAACATACCTAATACTCTTTGGCTTCCTGTTTTTTTCCACAACAACTATTCTATAGGTGAGTTGGATTGAGAGAGACTGTCTAGCCTACAGTACCCAACTGGTTTTCATGCCTACCTAAGGCAGGACTAGAACTCAGAGTCTCCTGAATGGATAACAGAAAACAAGCAGAGAAATTACAGTACTCCATGTTAAAATGAACAAAGCAGTGTGTATTCATCATCATTTACATATACCGTATTTTTTGGAGTATACCTTTCCCCCCCTAAAAGAGGGTGAAAATCTGGGTGAGTCTTATACACCGAATGTAGCCCCACCCAGCCTGTGAAACGGACCTTTGCAAGGCTAAAACAACCTCTCAAACCGAGCTTTTCAAGGCTGAAAAAGCAGCCTCTGAAACAGACCTTTGCAAAGCTAATATACCTGTTCCAGGCTGTTTGCTAAGGACGCTAGCCAGATAGATGCTGGTAGGCAGATTTTTTTTTCTTATTTTCCTCCCCAAAAACTAAGGTGTGTCTTATACTCCGGTGCATCTTATACTCCGAAAAATACGGTATATGTGTAAACAATAACATGTAGCTTTTTAGCTGTGCGTTTTTTTTAAATCGTTTTAATTATCACAAAATTAAGCATTTTTAATATTAATTTACATTATGACATTCTTTAAAAATAGTTTTTGGTTTGGTTTTAAATTGAGGATGCACTTCTACCACAATTAGAAATATCAGTTAACCAGACTCTTGATTCCCTAAATCAATTGTGTGTTGCATACTGAATGGTAACATTTTCCCATTTTAAGGGACTCACAATTTTAAACAATGCTTTTAGAGGTTCCTTTAAATTATTCATTTCTTAATGGTAGATGGATTTAAATTCTCTCTCTTTCTCTTTCTCATATTCCTCCGTTGGGATTGCTAAAAAAAAAAACCAATGGAAATGCAGGACAAACATTTTTTTATAAATAATCAAATAAAATTCTGAAACATGCTAAATTTGACGAATACCCAGTTTTGATCTGTATCTTTAGTCTAAGACATGTGGGATCAAACCAGCACATGTTGGAATTTGCAAAAACCAACTAACAAATAAAATGATTTCCTTAAGCATCTTTCTACCATATGGCAGTTGACAGGCAGAATGAGATCCTGAAATGGAAAAACAGGAGTTAGCCAAAAGCAGTTTAATGATTCTATGACAAGAATCTGAACTGTGGAGGGACATCTCATTGCACTTGACATTTTTAGACTCTACCATAGTAGCTTTGTTTTGCTTACTTCTGCTACAGGGTTACAATGCTTTGAACACAAGCATGCAGACAAAGGTGATCTGCATAATTAGTAGATTTTATCATTTGGATTTAAACTCAGACAGAAAAGAAAAGGTGATTGATCCTAACATATTGCTAAGTTAGCTTCAGGCTAGGAATGCAAGCAGTATTTTTCAAGTCAGGCATTATTACTTCTCATTTGTTGCTCATTGACCAGCTGTCAACAATAAGATTTTTCAGGCTGTGGCAGCTAATAGGGACCATTTTAATTATTTATTTAATTGCTAGGGTCTAGCTAGCAGCCTACAAAAAATGGAAGCAGAATATAGCTTATAGCCACAATTTTACTCAAGATGTACCGACATGTCAAAATGGAAACTGGGGTGATTAAAACTCATTTCAAGGTTTCTGGACTGTTGTCACAAATCACCTCTGCTGAAGATAGGGAAAAGTAAAATCCCCTTCTGAATATAAAGAACTAATAGGTAAATCTATGTCTATGACTAGACTCTCATTATATAAAACATTAATAGCAGGGTTGGGTTCTGGCTTACCTCGCTGCCGGTTCGCTTCCTGACGCGCCGCGCGGGAGCACGTACACTTTGCACGCATGCACTCACATGCGCAGTGTTAAAAACCCAGCTTCTGCGCATGCACAGAAGCAAAAAACAAAATGGCGGTGCCTATGGCGCTGCCGAGAGAGCTGGTTTGGGGGCGTGGCAGACCTGAGTCGCTGCTGGTTCCAGCGACCCAGGCTGCTAAGTTACTACCGGTTCCATAGAACTGGTCTGAATCGGGAGGAACCCATCTCTGATTAATATGCACAGGGATGCTTTTTTTTCCTCCAGAGGATACCCTGAATGTGTGGTCACTGAGATAATCATTGGGTTGCTTTTCCTGCCTCTTGTTCACAGATACATTCATATTCATCTTAAGCAGGCCATTTATATTTTCATGATTTAGGTGACACTCTCAACTGATTGGATAATATGTTTTCATCATGAAAAAAATTGAGCCATAAAGAAATGTGTATTTTTTTTCTGATTTGGGTAACATATTTTTTTTCTGTAAGAGAAAAATGCGCACTTCCGACACGATGTGAACCGGTAGGGGAGGTAAGTAGAACCTACCTCTCCACTGCAGTGCTCCCACAGTCACTTGGCAATCTGTCCGCCTTTATCACCAACTTCAGGGATGCTGCAGGGCCCTCACCTATATTCCTCCCCATACTGCCCCACTGGGTCTCTGCAGGCCTTGGGCTTGCTCCACGCCCCATTGGTTCAGCACAGGCCTTGGGCCTGCTTCAGAAGTGGATTTCAGCAGGTTCTGACCAGTTCTAGAGAACCGGTAGCAGAAATTTTGAGTAGTTCAGAGAACCAGTAAATACCACCTCTGACTGGCCCCGCCCCCATCTATTCTCTATTCATCTATAAATCTCACTAAATAAATAAATAAATAAATATTCTCTGCCTCCAGGGTCCCAGCTGATCAGGAGGAAATGCAGTATCCTTCCCCTGGAGTGGGGTGAGTATGGAAATTTTGCAGTATCGTTCCCCTGGAGTGGGGTGAGAATGGAGATTTTACAGTATCCTTCCCCTGCCGCGCCCACCAAGCCACGCCCTCCAAGCCACACTACGCCCACCAAGCCACTCCCACAGAACCGGCAGTAAAAAAAATTGAAACCCACCACTGGCCTGCTTCCCACCCTGCTGTGTGCCACACTCTCCTCCCCTTCCTTCTGTCACAACTTAGTGACTTACCTTTTCAGTAGAACCCTTCCTACATGAAGACCCTATGGTGCTGTCCTGGAAGTGGGCATCATTTTTGCCCACTTCTGGGATGGCATCTTGTAGTCTCTACTGTATACGGAGGCTGAAGATCTGTATGGCCAGCTCTCTTTCCCAAATGCAATCTCCAGATCTGAAATAAAAATAATACTTTGGCCCTAGACTTAGTTTACAATGCACTGTGATCCTAAACTGTAAATTGTTCAGAGTTTATTATTATCAGAATTTTCTTGGTTATTGAACCATATTCTTACATAGAGATGTTAAGGACATAACTATTAGAGGGCTCATAGATTTCCTTATCTAAGTCTTCAGTTCTACTTAAAAACAAAACAAAACACTATACTTCTAAGTGCCTTAAAAAAATACTTCTAACTTTTTCATTTGTGTAGTGTGAAAAAGCTATTTATTATTTATTACTATTTAATGCAATAACCAACAGAGTTGAAAAGACCTGAGCAGTGATTGTGTTAAAGGTCAATTTGGACATTCCACTCCCAAAAGATGTTACAGAAGAGAGATGCTAATATAAAAAAAACAGCTGGGTTTGCCATTTCCAAATAATCTGTTTTTTAAAAAAAGAAATAAGTGTGAAAAGAAAATAGACTAATACAATGATAGTAGGGAACTCTCATTCTTTTTTTTTTTTAAAAAAAAAGCTTGAATCCAGAAAGTTAAAACTGAAGTATTGTTCAAGCTTGCTTGTTAAGTCCTGAAATAAATTTAACAATTTTCATTAAAAAATTTCAAGCAAGTTACATGAACATTTAGATTAGATTAGATTAGAATATTAGATTAGAATTCTTTATTGGCCAAGTATGATTGGACACACAAGGAATTTGTGTTTGGTACATATGCTCTCAGTGTACATAAAAAAAGATTGTATGTGTGTGTGTGTGTGTGTGTGTGTGTGTGTGTGTGTGTGTGTGTGTGTGTGTAACATTTTTTGCTGATAAATGAAAATGAAGGGAGACAATTATAGATCTATTTCGAGCTATTTAGCTCTCATCAGATAGCCATACCCTTGTGTGTGTGTGTGTGTGTGTGTGTGTATGCTCACTACCTGACATTGTGGTTTCATCACCAAACCCACAAAACTTTACCCTTAGACTGTCCACTGTTGACCTCACCCGATTCCTAAGAGGTCAGTAAGGGGCGTGCATAACCGCACCAGCGTGCCTACCATCCCTGTCCTAATGTTCCCTCTTATCAGTACCCATCTTATGTATATAAACAATGTTACATCTATGTATATTACCAACACGTACTTGACAAAAATAAATAAATAAATATGCAATGTATATAAATTACAAAAGGACTATAGAAGATAGGGCTCTGCAGCACTTACAAATGGAGATGCTCATGGGGCATCTATGTGCAACTCCTGAATCAAACATCTATTTCTGAGATCTCACTGTTGTTGCTGTGTGGGGTAGGGGAAGGCAACTACGTTGTCCTACAAAAAGATACAGCTGCTTCCAAAATTGCAGAAAGGTGCTATGTTCATGCCCCTGTGCATTCTTATGCTTGTTTTTATTTTCATATCTGAAGAACTACAAAGCTGTGATACAAAGGCTTTGTATGTGAGATCTTGCTGCATAATAAAAGTTGTTATAAGAATTTCTACAAGTTAAAAAAAAGACTGGACCAAACTTCTAAACTAAATACTATTCTAATATTATAAAGGGTAAATTGCATCAGGTTTTTACCTTAGGTCGGAGGAGGCAGGAGTTGAAATTGGACATGGAAAGGAAGAAGCGGAGCATAACATGCTAAAGAATCTTAAGTGAACAAAGATCAGAAAAGCATTAGTACTTAATGTTTAATGCCAATAGTGATTAGTATTGTCAGTATAACCATAAACATGTTTAGCTCATTTCTGTATTCCAGATTTAAACATTTAAGCCATTTTTCTGCTCCTAAAGCACTTTATGATTATTCCCTGCAGACTTTCTATCAGTTAACTAAAACCATTTCCCCAAAACTTGATATTTTCCAGATCTATTCAGCTCCCACACAAATGACTGTTATATGATTATTGAGGATGAACTTTAACATATCGAAATAAATCTCAAGTAGGCAAAAATAATAGTGAAGGCAACAAATGGCATTTATATCTCAGAAAGATAAAGTTACTCTCAAGTGAAACTCAGTTCCTAGGAACACATCCATGCATTTTTTTTTGTTAGCAATGTAATGGAAGTCAATGTCCAACAATGGCTACAATTCCTACATGGATAGTTTTTCTTAGCTTCCAAAATCAGTCAAGGTTTATAGGCACTTCAATTTATATAAAGTATATACTATGAAATGTGTTTACTGCAGAACAGCGGCCCCCAATCTTTTGGGCACCAGAGACCGGTTCCACGGAGCGGGGGGTTTCCACAGACCAGAGGGAGCATGGTTTTTTGTGCTGCCTGCTGTTGTGGCCTGTCAGCCGCCGGCCCTTTCAGCAGTCAAATCAGAGGAAGAGGAGGCATGGAGTCAGGGTCAGCAGCAAGGCAATCTGGGAGCTTCAAGGGGGAAGAGAGAATGGAGCTGGCAGAGAAATAGACAGAGGCTGAGCCTGGGTCGTCCGTCGGCCCTCAGATGGAGAGTCAACAGCCCCCAGGTTTGGAGGTGGCTGATGAGGAAGAGGAGGAACAGCTGTGTCCAGTGCCTGACATGTGGATGCACAGAAGGTAGCGGACAGGAGAGGAGAATAGTGGAAATCCGAGGGCCGACCCTTGGGAAGAAAGTGCCACCGCTGCTAGCGAAGCCCCACCATAGCTCTGGGGATAAAAGGTAGGGAGTGGAGATGAATAGATGTGGCAGACAACTATTCATCTTCCGGCCGGATGGACTTGTTAGCCTGTGGCGAGAGAAACTTTTTGCTGGGGCTGCCGGCGCTACTAATAAAGGAAACTTTGAGTTAACTTCAGAGGGTTTGTTGTGTTTGGGGAACTGGGTAAGAATACCTGCATCCTGCGGACGGGATTTGGCTTGTTGGTGCCCAACAAGCCCGGTTGCTGACTTACTGCAGACTGGTGCCGGTCCATGGACCAGGGGTTGGGGATCCCTGAACTAGAATATCAATGAATCCTTACAAAATAATATAACTGCCTCTGTGTATACGCAAGCGCATGTGCACATCAGCGGTGGGTTGCTCCCGGTTCAGACCGGTTCTTAGAACCGGTAGCGGCAGTGGCAGGAAGCTCTGCCCACCCGCCCGGGACGCTTCTGCGCATGCACAGAAGATTCTGCACATAAGCGTTGTGCACACGTGCGAGTGCATGTGCGAACCGGTAGTAAAGGGTTTTAGAACCCACTACTGGTGCACATCTATGTGCATAGGTATCTTTTTGTTTATCCGTTTGAATTTCCCTACCTCTGTTATCATTTCACATCAAAAAGCCTACTGCTTTTCTACAGCTTTTTGTATCTTTTGATAATAAGCTACAGGAATTTCATTTTACATTGCAATATAAGTACTATCTCCCCCCTGAGTAAAAGAAAGGATTTGTATTGAGTTTGATTAAGTCAAAAGACAATACCTTTCATGTGTGTGCAGCACCCTCTGCAACATTATTTAACATTTTAATGGACAATGAGTGATGAATACACAATGATTACTACTGCCCTTGATTTTACATCCTGCAGACTGTGGCCATTGACTGCCATTTATCCAAATGGCAAATGTATGCTTTCTTTTATTCTTGTTCTGTAGGAAATAACTGAATCACTGTGGCCTTTTTGCAGCTTGGAACATTTCATAATACTTCCCTACAGGTTCGACTCTCATTTTAAAAAATCACAAAAAAGCAACAACATGACATAATGACACTTGATTCTAAGAATAAGCCTGTATGAACCAAAAAGTGCCACTTCCCAGTCATTGAATGGTTCATTGTCTCGAAGTGACAAAATTATACTTGCCAAGTCTTTCAAATGAGTGTGGGGTTCTGCAATTAAAGCTAGCATAGATAAAATTATGTATACTCTACAATTTTCCTGCTCTAGCAGTTTTAATTGTTATTGTAAAAGTTATACTTACATTAAGAACTTTATAAATTAATCTGCTTCAAGAAAAACAGGTATGATATTCTTGCCCATGTACACCAGAGACGATCACTAGGGCAGGATAATTGAAGTCTCTAATCTTTCCCAAGCATTTAATTTAATTTAATTTTTAAAAAAAGTTCTTAGCATTTCAATGCTAACTGATTTCTTTCCTACATGGAGCTTGATGATTTGCTAATGTTCAAGCCAATTCCTCCCATGTCTGTGGGCATATTTCAGGATGATTCTATTATTATTTTTTACTAACCTTGCCCAACATTATTTATATACAGTGAACCCTCGCTATATCGCGGTTCACCTTTCACGGCCCCGCTGCTTCACGGATTTGCATCGTGCATTGTGTTCTGCATTCTGATTGGCTAAACAGTCTCTCCACTTCTTCTCTAACTGTGTGTCAATAACGTTGCGGTTTATACACGTACGTAAAACAGCTTGCCACGAGCAGTGAAATACACGTGAGTCACTATTTGTCCTACTGTACTTTGTATTTTTTTTCATAATCATTTTTCATTTTCTCCCGTTCTAATCCAATGACTCGGGTCGTGGTGGGGCGGTGCTGATCTCTGCAATTTGAAGCCTTCCGTTCGTATTGATGATTACAATTATTATTTTACAGTACAGTAGTTATTTGTAAAAAAAAACGTTTATACAGTACTTTTATTTGTTAAACAAATGCTTGGGCCTGTAAAAAGGTTTTGTTCTTTGGTTTCAATGTATTATGGAGTATTTCATTGTATAATAATTGTAAAAAAAATAAAGGTTACTACTTCACGGATTTCGCCTATCACGGGTTCTTTTTGGAATGTAACCCCCGCGAAAAATGAGGGTTCACTGTATACCATCCCATCCCTATTATTATTAGAAAAGTGCACTTTTTATCTGAAATTTTGGAAGAAATGGACTTGGGGCAGAATTTTAAAAAATGGATAAAATTGATTTACACTTCATAGAATGCACAAGTAATAGTTAATGGAGATTTATCTAAACATATGAGATATCAAAATAAACAAGACAGATTGTTTGTTGTCCTTTCTTTTATTTAGTTTTAGAATTATTGAACAGAGATATAAAATGAGAGGATTAAGGTATAAAGATTAAAAAACAAATGAATAAATTAAGAACATTCGCAGATTACCTAGTATTTCTCCTATAAGATTTTTTTTTTAAATGGATTTGAAACTTCAATTGAAAAATTAAAAGAATTTGGTTTCCTTGCAGATTTTAATATTAACAAACAGAAGACAAAGATCTTGGCCAAAAGTATATGAATACACAAGGTCAATAGAACTTATGAATAAAATATTTTTAAGGTAAAGAAAAGGATAAAAATATTTGGATATTAATAGGACAAATACGAACTGTATGTTGTCTTCATAATTATGTTGAGCTGGAATGAAATAAAAAAAACATGTTAAGATAGGAGAAAACACAACTGCCATTTTTAAGGAGAATTTCTATGATTAAAGTCTTGCCTAGAATGCTATTTTTATTTCAGAACCAAGAGGACAAAAATTCAGTAGTCCATCTGCATTGGAAAGACAAAGGTCACTCTTTTGAAGATAGCAAGGTTCCTATTCTAGACCAGTGGTTCCCAACCTTTTTTTGGCCATGCCCCACCTAGGCATCTCTAAAATCCTGATGCCCTTCCCCCCCCCCCCAGTGACATATAATTCTTACTATTCAAAAAGTGAACTCCTACTCCCGCAGAGGAAGCCTAAAGGCCATTAACTTGGTTTAAACAAGGTTTCAATTGCCCCCATTAAAAATCAAATTGCCCTCCTGTGGGGCATGGGCCCCACATTGGGAATCCCTGTCCTAGACAAAGAGGATCACTAGTTTGAAAGATGCATCAAAGAAGCCATCTGTGTTAAAATTGAACAATCCTCTCTCAACAGAGAGAGAAGGATACAACACTACCTATCTCTTGTCTACAACACAGTCCTTTCAACAGTCCAAGAAGGTTACATATATATTTGCATTCTAATTCAGGTGTCCCTGAAAGTACAGATAAACCTCCAAGTGGCATCACTCAGAGAGCTAACAATCGACCTTCAGAGGGCTAATGAGCAGATGACTGCAAATCCTTCCATTCTCCATCATTCTCTATTGTTCAGTCCAGGGGTGGGTTCCTGCCGATTCGGACCGGATCACCCAAACTGGTACCGACCCACTGGTGACATCACAATGGCATTACGGATCCAGTTCAGTCGGTGCCGGTCCGTGGGCGCCACCATATTTTTTGGGGAATTTTTTTCTGAATTTTTTACTGTTTTGAAGTTTTTTCCTCTGCTGCTGCTTGAAAAAGGGCTCTCCCGCCCACCCTTGGGTTTATACTTACCTTTATTCCTTTTCCCGAAGCACAGCTGATCACCTCCTCAGCTGTGTTTTGGGCTGATTATAGCTACTGAGCATGCGCGGAAGCAGAATTGCACAAGGGGATGTGCGTGTGCGCGAGAGTGTATCAAGCGCACGCAAAACATCACAATGCGAACTGGTGGCAAAGGTAAGTGGAACCCACCCCTGATTCAGTCGGAACTGAGGAAGTTTCTTGGACGAGAAGCAAAACGTTTTCAAAGAAAAATTAGGAACGTCCAGTTGCCTTTTGAAAAGCACCTTTGGGACAACCATGACCTGGATGTTTGAAAATATCCAAGAAGGGAAATATTTTATCATGTTTGTAGAGGTGTAAAAAACCAGAAAATGTTGGACTCAATTGCATACAATGATACAGAAGATTTTTAAACTGAAATCAGAGTCATTTCTTTTGGGATCAATGACTATGAGGCTGGAAAAAGCATTATATATAACAATTGCAATGAGATTATTATTTGCATACAGGTGGAAAGATGCGACTTTACACACAATGGAGAAATGGAGAGTGAAGATGATGGAACTTGCTGAGATGGCTAAGTTGACTCTTTAGAGATGGGACATTGTCTAAATTTACTGATGATTGGAAGCTCCTTATTGACTTTGTGGGAAAAGAAAAACATGTTACGATCAGGGTTTTGTGGATTAGAATTAAAATATTAGATTATAGGTAAAATGCAAACAGTACAATAAGAGATTGTGTTATATTTACTGTATTATTTAAAACTGCTGTAAAAGAAAATCAGAAGTCACTTTATAACAATATCTTTTCTTTTATTTGATTTCTGCATCTTTTTTCCTCTTCCCTTTTCTTTCTTTTTTCATTCTAACTATATAGTTCCTTATTACTTCCAACATGCAGTTGTTCCTGTTTTTTTTTAAATCATGTACACATTACAGTACACAATAGAAATAGTTGTATGCAAATGTTTTCCACAGATATATATTTCCTAGCTTCATTTATAGCTCCAAACAGTAAATCCGTATATTGAGAGCAAGGTGTAGAGAAACAGCATCTTTCCAAAGGTCAAATAAAGAATTCATATTAGAAGCAAGGTTTAAATGAGAGATTTTTCTAATTTGTACCTTTGTCTTGTCAATATTATTATATGTTAAAGCAGTAGCCAAGCAATAGAATCAGACGCTGCCAAAGTCAAATATTCTGAGGAAGATTTTCAAACTAACTTAGATAACATTTCAATTCCAAGGAAATAATTTTCTCCATCATTTTCTCTCCAACAGATTTTTCCTTCAATTGCAATGAAATGACAGCTTCTTCACTGAAAAAGGAAGACAGGATGGGTGGGGGTTGAGGGGGTTGAGAAAGGATTTATTCCCTTCCATGTTTTCCTCAGTTCTATTTATATCTGCAGAAGTAGTTATTTATTACTTCATAGATTGCTTCATCCTGTACAATATGCGACCATAACTATTGAAATCCAACACCCCCCCCAAAAAAAACCATGTTTTTGCTTCTCTGCAAACTGCATTGAAACAATAAGAGCTGTAGCAATCTGTCAGTAGAATGATTTCTACAAATCACACATTTTAATTAAGGAACGAGTCTAATTTAGACATTTAGAAATGATAAGAGAAGAGTGTTGATAATACTTACAGTCTTGGGTGCAGCAGATGGCCAAGATACAGTACATGTTTGTGTGAGTTGATAGACACCTTAAATAGTCGATTCAACAGAATTATGTAAAAGTATAACAACTTGGCTTCTTGTGTTTTCATTCCATTGTTTCGTTTTATGGGTGGCAATATACATCTGTTTTTATTTTTTATGGTGTGATTATTTACTCATTTTATGCATTTCGCTAAAAAGCAGTATTTGTCTACTTAATCATAAATGGTATTTCTTTGCAGCTCTAAAGTTATAAATGAAACACGGAATATGTTATATGAACTATACCCACTCATTTCCATATTTTATGGCAGAGATATTTTTTATGAAAGAAAATTCAGTCAAGAAGTTTCTGTATCACATTTGGTATCATGTTCTTATTTTGCGATTAGGTTGGTCCAATATGTCCAATAGGAGTTTTTTCTGCAATTTGAAAAAAAAATAATATTTTTGTACTTTCAAATTTCGACCATAATTGAGCCCAAAATTTATGTTGCTAAGTGAGAAATTTGTTAAGTGAATTTTGCCCCATTTACGACTTTTCTTGCCACATTAGTTAAGTGAATCACTACAGTTGTTAAATTAGTAACCCGGTTGTTAAGTGAATCTGGCTTCTCCATTGACTTTGCTTGTCAGAATGTGGCAAAAGATGGTCACATGACCCCGGGACACTGCAACCGTCATAAATATGAGTCAGTTGTCAAGCATCTGAATATAAATCACGTGATTACAGGGATGCTGCAATGGTCATAAGTCTGAAAAATGGTCATAAGTCACTTTTTTCAGAGCTATTGTAACTTCAAGCAGTCACTAAGTGAACTGTTCTAAGTCGAGAACTACCTGTATCTTCCATGATCTGACCCGGGGTGAAATGCTCCCGGTTCGGGCGGGCCAGCAGTCATCGTAGAGCCGATAGAGCTGATAGCGATCGCAGTGCGAGGCTTCCCCCGCCCGCTTCCCCCACCCCCTGGACGCTGCCATTTGGGTTCTTTTACTCTCTGTGCATGCGCAGAACGCTTTGCGCATGCGGAGAGGGTAAAAGAACCCAAATAGTGGCGTCCAGGTGGGTGGGGGAAGCGGGCGGGGGAAGCCTCATGCTGCGATCACTATCAGCTCTATCGGCTCTACAACGACTGACTGGTCCACCCAAATTGGGAGCATTTCACCCCTGATTTGACCTGTTTTAAAAAAAAACAATTGCCATCCTCTTCTCACTTCTTTATGGCTAGGAGAAAGAAAGGATAGGAAAAGGGTGTCTAGAATCTGCATGGAATTCAAAACTGGTGTCTACAGAGTACCATAGCATTTCTCAACTTGGCAACTTTAACAGGAGTGGACTCCAACTCCCAGAATCCCCCAAAATGCATAGCCTTGAATTTAAGCCTTATGATTGCTCCGAGTTCAGTCAAAGTTGATTCTTCTAGAGCACAGGTGTCAAACTCGCCGTGTGACATTGCCGTCATGTGACATTTCATGACGTTTTCCCCATTCGCACAGCTGGGGTGGGCGTGGCCTGTGTGTGACACATCCGGCCCACAGGCCGCCAGTTTGACACCCCTGTTCTAGAGCGAGAGTGAATGGGAATATAAGGTGCTGAGTCATCCCTTCCATATTGTCACCTGACCTACTGATGAAATGGAAGAGGGGCTATAATATGAAAATAACATTAGGTATGGCCCTATCAGGGACTAACTAACGAACTTTCCCTTTGAAGATCAGTTAGTGACAGGCAATGAAAGGTAGTAACCTCCCATTTAATAAAATAAAATAAAAGGATAAAGGGAGTCAGAGGTTGGCTGCGATAAGGAACCTCAGGTTTATATTTCCCAAGTTCACATTTTTGTCTACTTTCTGACTAATAGTATCCCTTTGACAGTATGTTTTAACTGTGTTAGCCAATGTCATGATTTTTCTGATTGCAAATCTTTAAAACCCTCTGTCTAAGGCCGTGATGGCGAACGTATGGCATGTGTGCCACAGGTGGCATGCAGCGGCGTCTCTGTGGGCACGCGAGCTGTCACTCCAGTTCAACTCTGCCATGCATGTGCACGTGCCTCCCGCTGGCCAGCTGGTCATCGGGTCTCTGCCACGCATGCACGGGGGATGGGGGGCGTGTGGTAAGGTGCACGTGCATGGGTGGGGGGCACATGTGTGGGGGTGCACGCATGCACAGGGGTGGGCCACGTGGGGGGTTCAGGTGCACACACGCTTTGGGCACTCGATTCGGAAAAGGTTAGCCATCACTTGTCTAAGGCAAGCGCAGCAATCTTGCTTTGGAATGTTTTTATTCCAAGCACTCCATTTCTGCACAGAATAAAGCTATTTCCACCTTACTTGTTAATTGGCACACATTTCAGGTTCAACAAACCCAGAGTTTCCCTGGAAAAGTGCATGGACAAAATGAGGATGCTTCCTCCATTTTGCAAAATAAAGATAACACACATTCTGCACAAAAGAGAGACACTTTATGAAACAACTGCCCCAGTATAGACTGGGACTTTTTCCGTTGTGCGACACATTGGAGCAAGTTAAACAACGGATTAAAGATATACATGGGCAAATGGACATGGCAACTTTTTCAACTAATCATTCCCTTAATCTTCTGACAGCAGTTAAAACAACTTTCACCCTGGAAAAATATTTACTCCTAGAAATGCCATCAGTGGAGAGAGAATTATTTGTCAAGTTTAGATTTGAACTTTTAGATACTAACGTTAAATTCGGCCGGTATCGGAAAATCCCGTATGACGAAAGAACGTGTATATGTGGGGCAAACGTTGTCAAGGATACGGCGCATATAATATTTGAATGTAGGATGTATGAGGAAGTAAGAAAACGATACCTGTCCCCAATTATAAATAAATTTTCCCACTGGAATGTAAGGCATAAATTAACATTTCTATTGAAGGCAGATTCTTCTCCCCTGGTGAGGGCTATCACTCGCTATCTTAATAGGATGACAGCAATACGAGCCAGCTACATTGAAAAGAATTTCATTGATTGTAAGAAAGATGAGCTGAGTTAGAGACGAGATATTTTATTTGGGTTATCTAGTTTTAGAAATTTAGTTATTGAATTTTAATATCGTTGAATTTTGGTGTCATGTACCATATATATTTTTGTACGGTTGTTTCTGTACCTGTTTGTTCTGTTTTTCTTTTTTTGAAAAGGCCTTCGGGCTATTTAATAAATGTACTGTACTGACTGGGACTTCAGCAAAGGTCTTCACAAAATTGTGCCCAAAGATTCCAGAGTACTAATATCAATAACATTTATTTTCATCGTGGTGATGATTCATGCTTTCATTATTTGTCGTAATGTTGTTTGGCGTGCTTGATAAGCCAAACAACCCACAACAAGACCAACAATGCTTGGCAAACATTAAGGGTTTATTCTGCTGAAGGTTTTTGTCTATTGGGTACATCTGCTTAGAAAACAAGAATTAACCTCATTTCTCTCTAAAGTTATGATGATGAACAGGAAGCTTACTGACCTAGCAATTATGTCTGGCACTTTTCAGGGAAATAAAACAAGAAAAGTTGTAAAGTACTTTGTTACTTTTTAAATACCATATTCTTATATTCTTCTTCCAATGCACTAGCATTCCAATAATCCACCCTAATATGTCATCTGTGTTCATCAGCTTATTCATAGATTTTTCCAACTGGAAAATGACTGAGTTAGCAGTACTGCACAAAAGTGTGAAGGAAATGATTAATCAAGCACCTGAATGAATGTCAGGTATAGAATCAGGTCTCATACCTTACATTTTCACCTCATATGCTTTTCAGTGCAAGTGTGAATTTTTTACACTCCTCTCTGCCATTAGAGAAAGAAAACTAACATTGCTTGCAGATTTTTAAAGAAATGTATTCTAATCACAGTAAATTATATGGTTCATTTACTGTCAAAATAATTCAAAAAATAACCCTCATGCAGCATTTTACTATTTGGGATTTTAAGCTTCCTTTGTAGCATGATAGTATATTAGTTTCACAAAAAAATACTTTTAAATATAGTGTTCTGGGATCTACCTATGCCTCCAAATCAAACTTCATGAAGTAAGTTGTGTGATTGTTGTAAGAATGCCCAATAAAGCTAATTGTTTTTGGAGGAGATGAGGAATCAAAGCACCAGAGAAATGTCGAGATGTTAACAAGATGCCTCCAGATTTGGTCCTGTTAAAGTTTACAAAGTCAGTGTTTGTGCCGGACTGAGCGGTACAATGCAAAATAGCAAGACTTGAGTATGTGTTTCTATTCAGAGTTCCATCATTTAAAATATTCACATTTTCGCATATGCTGTCGCACATTTATGCTGTAATTTATGAGATCCAGCTTTTTGCATCTATAAAGCAAAACTAGATACTATATAGAACAAATTCGGCTTACACTTAAGAATGTAAAAAATTAAAAAATTTAAAATTGTCATTGTTCCCATTATTGAATTAAATGGGTTTGGTTTTCAAAGGCTTCCGCATCTTTAGGATGACAAAATATTATTGGAATATAAACTATGTATATGCAGTTGTATTGCAGAGGCCTCATCTAATCTATTTTTTATTTATTTATTTTTATTTTTTCACCAAACTTACACAAACATCCATATATTCAGTATACCATTTTATCAAAACAGCCATAATTATATATTTCTATCCAAAATATCATAAACATATATCTTTAATTTGCTCCTTTTATACTTTTATCTCCAGTCTGCTTTCCCTCTAAATTTCATACTACTCCCCTCCAATGTTCCCTGTAAAATTAGAAAACGGCTTGCGGCAGTTAAAAACTGCCGCACGGCGTTTTCTTTTCATGTGCGTGGCCACGCAGGCGCGCAGCCTCTGCAATTAGAAAATGCCAGGCGGAAGTTAGAAACTTCCATGCGGCATTCTCTAATTATGTGTGCGGTCGCACGGCCACGCACCTTAGAGGGAACGGTGCACCCCTCCCTCTATCTCCCTCTCTCCCCTCTACCTTCTTTCTTCCTCTCTACCTCTTTCCTACTTCCCTCCTCTCTCTCTCCCCTTCCTTTCTACTTCCTCTTTCTCCCTCTTATCCTTCCCTGAGTATATCTAATCATAATCCATTTTATGGTTAGCAGACTAGCAATTCAAAAACCCTAACTTCATTCCAACATCAGAGCTATTTCTTAAACTTATATCTTACCCTTTATCTATATTTATATATTTAATATATTCTTCCAGGTATATCTACTATTGTTCTAATGCTGCCTCCTCCCTCCTATTTTTATTGCCTGGGTCTAACACCTCTAATTTCAACTTTTTTCCAAATTAATCACTATGGCTTAACTTCCAAAAATATTCATTATCTCTTATGCCTCTTAATTTTAGGCCATATTGTTCCCTCTCCTCAATTGATATCTTTATCATTTTTTTAGTTCTATCATTTTTAAATGCCCTAGATTTCTAATTTCTTTTTCCCCTTTCATATCTCCCTTCCAACTTTCTTACTCATTTTTTTTTATTTTAACTCATTCTCTATATTTAAACAGATACAATCCTTATCATTACTGTTCCACCCATTGGTTAATAACGTTCTAAATTCCCCATAATAAAAAATCCAACTTATAAATTATATAATCTTATATAAAGACTTTTATATAAGTCTAAAAATTTAAAAGTATGGATTATACAAATCTTATATCATTCCAACAACATCAATAATTATCTAAATATTTTCAATATTAAATCAGGTTTGTAAGTTATACAAGTCTTATATAAAACAAATCTTGTAAAAAAAAAGGGTAGTAATTGTTCAAATTATATATCCTTCCAACAATTGACCTACTGTAGTCTAATTTATTTTCCTTTTCTTTATTCTTTTTTCTTTTTTTCCTGTCAACATCAATATTTAGTTCAGTTAAGTCAAAATTTAATTTATTAGCCTATAAAAAAACCTTTTAACTAAGTAATTATACTGATTAATTGTATAAATTAATGGTGGAATGTTATAGAATTTCTTGGAATTATTTTATTATATTTAACTATATTATTGTTAAATATTAGTTGGGCTTCATCTAATCTAAACAAGTGTTGTAGATTGTTTTATTTATCTACTAAAGACTTTATAAAAGTATGCCTCAAGAGATTGAAGAAATATTACTTACCACTTTGCAACATATTCTAAAACTGCTGACTTCTTTATGCTTCAATTCTCTGCCAATACTTTACCGGCACTGTTTCCCTCTGTAAATCCATTCACAGAACACTCTGAGGCCTGTTTTTATTATCCAGATCATTCAAAATTCCAAGGCTTTTAAAATAATATTTATTTCAACAACTCGGTTCTTGAAATATAGGTTAACTGCACATTGATTCTATCCACCTTCTTTAGCTTTTAGACAATAACAAACAGGCAAATGTTACTTTTTATTACGAAGTGAAGGTTCATAAAACTAAAAACTATATTGCTCTGAAAATTAACTGTAGGCCCAAGGAACTAGCATTAGACTGTATTAAATTAGACTTCCCTTTTGTAACTGTTCATTTATAATATTGCTATTGGCCACAGAGTTTTTAAGCCACCAGGCACACAAATTCATTTTTAATTGCTTTTGTTTAGTTTCCTGTTGTTTTTCAGCCCCTTGCTGTGATGTGAATCAATTTTAGTATTATAAAGTTGGCAATCAAAGAGGGAATATCCATTATTTTAGTTTACAAAGAATCATTATTCTTCTGAACTATAAAGCACTGTTACTAGTAAAACAGCTTTGATTTAGGTAAGGTAAATACTGATGAATATTTTATATTTGCCCAAGTGACCCAGTATTAAAATAATATTTTTTGCAAACTTTGCAGCATTATATGGATAGAAACATGAGGAGAATTAAATCCCTAATAGGATTTTTATATTATTATGTAGATTACTATTAGTATTACTAGGTTTGAGCTAGTTTCATTAAAATAATAATAATAATAATAATAATAATAATAATAATAATAATAATAATAATAATAATAATAATAATAATAATAACAACAACAACAGGAACAACAGGAACAACAGGAACAACAGGAACAACAGGAACAACAGGAACAACAGGAACAATAACAAGAAGAAGAAGAAGAAGAAGAAGAAGAAGAAGAAGAAGAAGAAGAAGAAGAAGAAGAAGAAGAAGAAGAAGAAGAAGAAGAAGAAGAAGAAGAAGAAGAACAACAACAACAACAACAACAACAACAACAACAACAACAACAACAACAATAGTGGAAAAAGTTGTTGAAAATAAGATGGAGATCTTGTGGGACATTCAAATACAGACAGATCGTCATTTGGAACACAACATGCCCAATATCACAGTTGTCGAAAACCGAAGCATACAATTTATTGATATCGCTGTACCAGCAGATGCCAGAATCTAAGAAAAAGAACTGGAAAAAATCACGAAATATTGCGACCTGGCCATTGAAACTACGCGATTATGGATGAAACATGTGACAGTGATACCCATTGTCATTGAGGCACTTGGCACCATGTCCAAGAATTTTACAAAGTACCGTATTTTTCAGACTATAAGATACACTTCCCCCCCCCAAAA
Organism: Diadophis punctatus similis; assembly: GCA_023053685.1. Classification (NCBI taxonomy): domain Eukaryota; kingdom Metazoa; phylum Chordata; class Lepidosauria; order Squamata; family Dipsadidae; genus Diadophis; species Diadophis punctatus. The sequence continues at coordinate 239,427 of JALIGW010000164.1, forward strand.
GTGGGTGGAAATGCCTGTGCATCTTATAGAGCGAATGTTGCTGAAGCCCCGCCCAACGTTCAGCCCCCACCCTTCGGCTTCTGCCTCCCAGCAACTTGCCTCCTTGCAGCAAACAGCCTGGTCAGCTTCAGCACAGCCTGATTTAGCATGAGCAGCTGATTGGCGGTTGGATCAGTCTAACAGAATACCTCCGATCAGCTGTTCCAGACTGCAGGGATCGCCACCATCCATTGCTGCCACCGTCTATTCCCATGCCTGGAACAGGTCAAAATCAGGATGCGTGGAGGCCGAAAATGGGGTGTGCAGAGGCCAAAAATGGGGCACGGAGGCAGCAATAGGTGGTAATGGCGATGGGTGACGACGGCACCAATGGGCAGCAGTGATTCCCGCAGCCTGGAACAGCTGATCAGAGGTATTCCAGGAGGCAGATCCAGCCGCCAATCAGCTGCTTGTGCTAAATCAGGCTGTGCTGAAACTGACCAGGCTGTTTGCTGTTTGCTGCAAGAAGACAAATTGCTCGGAGGCAGAGGCAGATTTTTTTTTCTTGTTTTCCTCCCCAAAAGCTAGGTGCGTCTTATAGTCCGAAAAATACAGTACATCAAGAAATTGCAGCTTCCTGCAATAACACCAGAGGAACTGCAAAAAACTGCACTACTCGGAACATTGTACATCTTAAGAAGGTACTTGGTTGATACCTAGGACACTGGCAGCAACCCGTATCAACCATTAGCACCAGTCAATGGTATCTGTGATGCATTTTTGAATATTCAGTTGACTGAGTTTCATGTTTAATGAATAAAGTACAATAACAATAACAATAACAATAACAATAACAATAATGTGGCTCTTGTATAGAGAGTTTATATACAAGGAAGTTTCGCATACAAGGAATGCCATACATTGCCCAGTCAATTTTTTCCTCCAGACAGACTGATCAGTTTCTTATAGCAATGCATTGGAGAGGCAGAGAAGAAGTGGGAATAAAAGGATTTTGGTTGAATCTGCCCATTTTGGTAGCCAAATCTGGAGGGGTTACTACTCTTTTTTGTCCCTTGAAAACTGAGATGGATAGAAGTAAAAAAGCTATTTTTTTCTGGCAGGTTTCTGCCACCTGAGATTCAAAGGATATCATCCTGATCCACTCCTTGCCTTTGGGAAGTTAACCAAGATTATACTTTTTCATTGCACCTTTTTGTAAAAGCTCTTTTTGCTTATTCTAACCTAGTTATTCTAATTTGTTTACGTATTGGTTCAATTTGTATAGCCACACATCTCAGTGAATGACATGCTAATTTTAACTTATTAATAATCATTCCTTTTTGTTTGCTTGTGCTTTATTGTTAACTGCCTATAGAGGAGAGGGGCCAAAGGAATTAAAAGATGTGAATAAAGGAAACAGGTAATAACAAGAAATCCACAGAAAAGAAGTGATAAGAAATGCAAGTTGTAATCATTATTGTTCTTTTAATAAAAGCAAATGATGCTACACCAGATTCAAGGAAGTAGGAATGAAATTCACATACTGTACTTGACCATCACTTCATGGAAATAAGCAGACAAAGATTTGAATTTTTTTTTAAAAAAGATATTCCAGAGAAACAATAGAAATCCAGAAACTCTTAGCATCTCTGCCCTTTTTGCCCAGGATCTCAAACCATGTGGTTCTGTCCACCATTAAAACCATCTTTCCAAGCAGCCACCATGTCTCCAGTGTCTTTCTCCCCACTTGGAACTGAACCCAAAAGGATATTTCTTCCAACACACATGCATCCTTTCCCCCCCTGAAATAATTGCATTTCTTTGAAGAAACAGTTTCCTGTTTTCCTGGGTTTAGTTCTTCCTATGTTTTCAAGGGCAAGAAAGTTATAAAATGCATCAGTGTTTTTTGCTTTACAACCACCTTCCTAGAGTACTAAGGTTTCAATTTTCCATGAAAATGTTAGGGAAGCTTGCTATAATCAATTTTAATCATTTTTTCCTGCATACAAGGTCAATCTGATTAACATCAGCTTGGAGCAGTATTCAGACAAGTCATATGGAGGAAACATTGGCAACTGCTTGTTTTATTCATATAAATTATTTCCAGCTTGTTGATGTCAAAGAGATGAGGGCTGAGACTAGAGATGTTTAAACTGTTGTGTAAACATATCTTGACTTCCAAGGCTATCGAGAGACAGCCAAGTACCTGTTAACTTAGAAGGATAGGAAGAAAAAAAATCTGGGATTTGAATTTTGGCACACAGATGTATGGGCTGATCTAATATATCAGAGTCATGTCTGAGAATCCCTTATCAAGTCCTGATAGGCAGTAGGCAGATGAAGGTTACCAATATGATAGATAAATAAATAATACTGATCTGCAATTTTATTGTATTTATTTTATCATAACATTTGATGCCATTTTGTTTTATTTTTAAAACTGCCTTGACAGCATATACAATAAGCAGGAACGGGGGATATAAATGTAATGAAGCAAGTAAATAATATTTAGTGATTCTTTTTTACTAGTTGCTAATCAAATCTTAGTCCTTCACAATGGCACAGGCACATTCGATATGACGAATCGAGTTACAACTATATGAACTGACTAGAAATGGAAGAGAGATGGATGAAATCACATCTGACTCTCATAGGTTTCCTAATATTTGTCAGAGTATGTTCATAGCCTGGAATAGACATGGCAACATGGTCAGCCAATGGGGACTGTTTGGTGACCCAGACGGCTCGGAGCCTGGGCGTGGCTTAGCCAACTGATCTGTATGTATATGTATATGTATATGTATATGTATATGTATATGTATATGTATATGTATACAGTATGTATATGTGTGTGTGTGTGTGCCTGTGTTACCGTATATCTTGCTTCTGTGAATATTTCTTCTGTGATTGATTCTGTACTTCTGGATTCTGCTGTATGATATTGTATATAAAGAAGTTTCTTATATAATATAATTGAATCCTGCTGAAGTTCATTTAATTGTGTGCTGGTGAGATGTGCTGCAAACTCTGACAATATTTTTGCTCAACATGAGACCAGCAAGCTTAGGAGCCCTGGTGGCACAGTAGTTAGAATGCAGTATTGCAGGCTAACTTTTGCCACAGATAGGAGTTCGATCCAGACCGGCTCAAGGTTGACTCAGCCTACCATTCTTCAGTAAAATGAGGTTGCAGATTGTTGGGGGGCAGTATGCTGATATTTGTAAACTGTTCAGAGAGTGCTATAAAGCACTATGGAATGATATATTAGTCTAAGTACTATTGCTATAATGCAATAATATGTATTACACCATTATAGATTTGAATGGAATGGTGCAGGCCATCTAAAGTTGTTATATTCAAAATTTAGTCAGTTCATGGAATTTAAAGGTGGGGCTTAATGTACAGTTCTCTGTTCCTTACCCACCCCAATGGAGTGTTTACCTTGTAGTTCTGAACTTGTTACGGAAGCAGCAGGACTAACAAAAATCCGTGAACATTAAGTCCCCAAGCTGTATTTTAGTGAAGTTTGAAAATTTGATTGAACAGGGAAAGAGAGAGGAAATAGCCAAACTCAATTTTTAGTAAAATAATTGCTTCAGCTTACGATAAAAATAAATAAAACTTACACATAGTTACCCATATATACTTGGGGAAAGAATCTTGAAGACTGGATTAAGCCACACTAAGCTCTGTCCCAATTTCCTGCTCTAAGGAGATATTTTCCAGCTGGGAGCATGTCAAATGGGATATATCTATTTCAATCACCAAGTAATTTAGTTGGTATTTCAGAGATGAGATGCTGCAGCACATATTTTTTTAAAAAAGTTCCAAACCAGGAGCCAGTTGTTTTATGTTCTCTGTTAAATTTACAAAATCAATTACTGGATGATTTAACTGACTGGTACAGTGCTAAAAATTAATAGCATTAATGATTATAGATTACGCAGAACTAGAAAGGAGTTTAGAGCCCATTTGACCCAAACCCTTACTAATGCAATAATCCCTAACATTGTAATAGCCCCTAAAACACCCTATTATATTGTTATCAACTTTTACCATCATTAAGTTTTTTCTAATGTTTAGCCAAAAAGCTACTTCCTTGTGATTTCTAACCACTGGATGTAGTTAAGCCCATGGAGAAATAGAAAACAAGTATACTCCATTTTCTGCATGGTAGCCCTTCAAGTATTTGGCGAAAGCTTTCCTGTCTTCTTTTAATTGTCTCTTTATCAGGCTAGACTTATACAGCTATTTCAGTTATCCTTCACAGAATCTCAGCAACTTCATCAGCTTGGCTTGCCCTTTCCTGAAACCAGCCCAGTTTTTCAATGTTGATTCTTTTTACGAATAAAAACATCTCATCCAGAACTAATTGTAGTATTACACACTTGGCTTGACTGGTAAAGAGCAGAATGGATGTTATGCAACTATTTGCCTAGACATGTTTTAGAAATGTCACAGTGGAATATGAGTACTTCTGCATGTCTCACTCACAGTATTCTGGCATGCACCTTCTCTAATTATCACTGGTTTCAACTGGTTGATTTCAGTTTTGATAGAAGTATCAGAAGTATGCAGTTTAAGAACTTAACTGAGCAGGGTTCAACATGATCGGTGTCCTTTTAAAGACATGTAACTCAATTAAACATTACTATTAATTCCTTGATTGCAGATGTTGCATGAACGTGGATTGGCAACCTTACAAATAAAAAGGTTCATATACTATATGTCTGTCCTTGCCTCTTTGTGCCAGAAGGCCCATATCCAGATAAAGCAACATATAAAATTTACAGGCATAAAATAGATTCTCCTGCTCCTGCTCTTGCTCCTGCTCCTGCTCCTCCTGCTCCTGCTCCTGCTCCTCCTGCTCCTGCTCCTGCTCCTGCTCCTGCTCCTGCTCCTCCTCCTCCTCTTCCTCCTCCTCCTCCTCCTCCTCTATACATAATATGCATTACAGTCCAGTGGTGGATTCCTACCGGTGCTGTGTGGAGCACAGCTCCGGTAGAAGCCCGGCGATGATGTCATTTTCTGGCGCTTCTCTGCGTCCTGAGCTGTCGGGAAAAAGCCCTCCCACCCGCCCTTGTTTCAATACGGACCTTTATTCTTCCTCCGAAGCACAGCTGAGAAGCTCCTCAGCTGTGTTTTGGCTTGTAATGTCGTCCTAAGCATGTGCGGAAGTGAAATCGCCCAATGGAACGCGAATTCACTTCTGCGCATGCTAGCGATGCGCACCAGTAGCGAAAATAACCGGAACTCTCCGCCGATACAGATGTTGTTTATGTTTGTACACTTCTTTTTCTAAACATAAATCTGCTTTTCTTTGTATGAAATATGTCATTTTTAGCAGTTCCAATTTTCCAATGTCTATTTAATGCATTACAAACGTGTCTGAGAAATAAAGAAGCACACATATGAATAGTATGTCCCCTGCCATGAAGCAGAACTTCTGCTTCTTTGACTTAGCAGCAATAGTTTCAAAATGTTTTAAAATGTTCATTTTAATGTAGTCATCTGATTCTAATCATATATAAAGTATTTGCATGTTATTATCCATTTATTTATTTTCCGTTATATATCAATGTGTCTCTTGTAGTAAATTAGAACATCTCATATCATCAGCAACATTAGCAGATTCACCTTATCAGGGAGAGGCAACATACAAATTTAATAAATCATCATCATCATCATCATCATCATCATCATCATCATCATCATCATCATCATCATCATCATCATCACAGAGTTGGAAGGGACCTTGGAGGTTTTATAGTCCAAACCCCTGCTTAGGCAGGAAACCCTACACTTCAGACAAATGGTTATCCAACATCTTCTTAAAAATTTCCAGTGTTGGAGCATTCACAACTTCTGGAGGCAAGTTGTTCCATTGATTAATTGTTCTAACTGTCAGGAAATTTCTCCTTAGTTCTAAGTTGCTTTTCTCCTTGATTAGTTTCCACCCATTGCTTCTTGTCCTGCCCTCAGGTGCTTTGGAGAATAGTTTGACTCCCTCTTCTTTGTGGCAACCCCTGAGATATTGGAACACTGCTATCATGTCTCCCCTAGTCCTTCTTTTCATTAAACTAGACATACCCAGTTCCTGCAACTGTTCTTCATATGTTTTAGCCTCCAGTCCCCTAATCATCTTTGTTGCTCTTCTCTGCACTCTTTCTAGAGTCTCAACATCCTTTTTACATCGCGGTGACTAAAACTGAATGCAGTATTCCAAGTGTGGCCTTACCAAGGCATTATAAAGTGGTATTAACACTTCGCATGATCTTGATTCTATCCCTCTGTTAATGCAGCCTAGAACTGTGTTGGCTTTTTTGGCACCTTTGGTACAACTCAAAATGGTATATTTAATGCTCTCAGTCCATCACTTTAACCAGTGGACAAACTGGTTCCAAACCTGAACACTTGTTTGTTCACCATCCATTTTCTAATAATCACTTCTGATCGAAGTAGTTTAGTCTACGTGGTTTGGTTAAGAGATCAGGGTAGCAGTAGCAATAGCACTTAGACTTACATACCGCTTCATAGTGCTTTGAAGCTAGAAACCAGAAACCTTGAATTCTAGTCTCACCTTGTATGAAAGATCCAGTGCAGTCACTCTCTCTGAGTCCAACCCACCTCACAGGGTTGCTGATGTGGGTGAAATAGAAGAAAAGAGTATTATGTATGCTCACTGCCTCACTGAGTTGTTTATAAAAATAATGAAGATAGGATAAAAATAAATCAATAGAAATAAATCAATGTGAAGTGGTGGGAAATGTTAAAGGATCCCACAGTTTAAAATCTGCCAGTACATTCTGATCAGAGTGGGAGGTGGAATGATGAGTTTCTTGGAAACGAATTCAGAACAACTGTAGCATTTTGTATTTACATCCTGATCTAGTTAAACAGATAAAGTGCTATATCAAAACTTGAAGAGTTCAAAAATATTCAACTGCTTTCTGAAATCCCAGTTTTCACAGAATGCGTGAGCATTCAATAAAATTGCAAGATGTAAAAGTCAGTTGAAGCAACTTCCTTTCCTCTTGGGAGTTTTGTTATATAAAGTTCATAAATATGAGCCTGGGTTTGAATGGTTAGTGTGCCTTCGAGTTAATGGTGATTCTTGGTGACTGCCTGGACTGGTTCCTATGGGGTTCTTTGGCAAGATTTTTGGGAAGTGGTTTGCCATATTGTCTTCTTAGGACTCAGAGACTGTGACTGAGCCAAGGTCATCCAATTGGTTTATGTCTAAGATGGGACTAGAACACAGTCCCCTGATTTCTGAATTGCTGCCTTAACCATTTCACCAAACTGGTCTGGCTTATATATAGCTAGTGCATTCATAATTACATTTAAAACAAATGTGTAGGTAGGCTTATGTTCTAGATAGGAACATAAGCCTACCTACTAAGCTGTCACTCAGCTCTCACCTGTGGTTCCTAGCAGCTGTAGCATGCGCAGCGGCCATACCCCGGGCAACAGCTTCGACAGGCTGGCCAAACCAGGTTGAGAGTAGCCGTTGGGTCATCGACCTTCGGTGAGATAGGGACTTGTCTGTCCCGAGCATGTGAAGACAGATTCTGGCGGATTGAACGGATGAATCTACTAGAATAGTCAACGGTCTTGAAGGTGGTTTCTGTAAGCAATGTGGTACGCTAATAGCATGGCAAGACACAAAAGATGCCCTGGTCAACCACTGCGCCCAGCCCATCTCCAACTGTCTCGACTCTTGTCCTACTATTTGGAGCAAGGTGGAATCTGGGAAGAGAGAGTGAGACTGACTATGCGGACCTCTCCCTCACTTTAATCCAATTCACACGCAAGTCTTGACAGCCCCCCCCAATTGATAGATGTCAAGGTTCTCTTCAAGTATGATGGACGAACATCATCGGATAGGAACAATGGGGAAGTGGTATCCTGGTCACTACCTTAAAAGACTCTGCCTAATCCAGAAAATTTCTCCTAGTGCAACCAAAGTCCTTCATTGTTCTTCTGTCCAATTCTTCAGAATTAGTTGTATCTTATGTTTAATATATTGTTTGTAATACATCCTTCAATTAAATGAAAAAATATATTATGGCCACATATAAAATAACCTATGAGAACAGGACAGTCAGACAATAAAGAGCCGAGGTGGCGCAGCGGTTAGAGGCAGTACTGCAGGCCACTTTAGCTGACTGTGATCCGCAAGTCAGCGGTTCAAATCTCACTGGCTCAAGGTTGGCTCAGCCTTCCATCCTTCCGAGGTAGGTAAAATGAGGACCCAGATTGTTGGGGGGGCAATATAAATATATACATTGCTTAATGGTGTAAACTGCTTAGAGAGTGCTTGCACTGTGAGGCGGTATATAAATCTCACAAATAAATAAATAAATAAATAAATAAATAAATAAATAAATAAATAAATAAATAAATAAATAAATAAATAAATAAATAAACAAACAAACAAACAAACAAACAAACAAATAAATAAATAAATAAATAAATAAATAAATAAATAAATAAATAAATAAATAAATAAAGCGGTACTTCATGCAAAGTAACATAGAAGCAGGAGGTTATCTAGTTATAATTGGAGAAAGTGAACAGTTTAGCTGATATATTTTCATTGTGTATTACACAATGAAGCTACATTATAAGCCATAGCAGACTGAGCTGGAATTCATTTTGGTGGCCTGGAAAGATTATCAAAATATGCATAATAAATATATTGTGTATATTCTTTTTCCCTTCAAAGGGAAATATATTCTTTTTCCCTCCAAAGGTTGAAATGCTTAATAAATTGATTAAATAAAATAAATCAATACATTCCTATAAAATTCACAGGCACAACAAAAAATACTTAAGCTTTCTGACCACCTGAGTCACAAGAGCAGGTACGGCATCATAAAAAGCTTTAGTAAATCTGTACAGCTAATAGAAGGTTTTAAATCAAACCTGAGCGAAAGCTCTGAGATTATAAAACAGCTCCAGCTTGATAAAATATCAACTTGGCTGTTGACTTCGATTCAGACACCAGCATTTTGGAAGTTAATTTTTCAATTTTATTTTACCATTCAGTGTTCAGATTTACTGCGCATGTGTATTTTCTGTTTTCTTTTTTTCTTTTTTTTTTCATTCCGTCTGGCCGGACGTATGTTTTCCTGGTGAGCGTATAGTCAGTTATATATTTTGTGTTTCTTTTATAATTAAAACATTTATTAGAATTGTTGACTATGCCTGGGCAGGGCGAAGCCAGAGGAATCTCTGGTGGAGGTCCGTAGCGGTCCTGACGTGCAACTCAGTCGTCCGACCTGGGTATAGGGGTGAAAGACTAATCGAACCATCAGGATAGAAACATTTGAGAAACATTCTATCTTGATCGTAGCCCACGGCCAACAAAATCTATGGAGAGCAGTTGTAAATTAGAAAGTAATATAGTAAAGATTAGGTTGAATAAAATTTATCAAATATTTTAGTGAATCCAGGACTTATGGAGAATAATTAAATGTTAACCATGGATTAAATATATCACTATCCAACCACATGCATTTGGGATCTAAAGTACAGTCCTCACGTAATAATCAGTACCGATAATACTGTTTTAGAGGAGTACAATTAGACTATTTATCTAAATAAGTAGTAATGCAGTAACTGAGCTTCAAATATTCTCATGCCAGCAGGAATAAAATTGTATCTTTTCATGACCAGTTGTAATGGAGCAGAAATGGTAGAAATAAGCAAACAAATAAAAACTGAGAAAACTCAGGATAACTGTAACACTGACTCCCCCCCCTTTTAAAACTTGGGTGCTTATTGTCAATCCTAGATACCTAAATTGATGCTTATCCCATATATTTCAATTATTTGATTTGGGGATTTTAGCATGACAATCTTTGTTTTCTGAAAATTAATACTGCTCAGTATCGAACAAAGAACTTGTGCTCTATTAACGCTGATTGGAATTTTTTTTAGTAAAATCACAGCATCATATTCATAAAGACGGATTGGAAAACATCCCTATCTGTCATCTTAGGAATCAGGATCAAAAAAGCGCAAGGATCTGATTAATGAATTAAAGTTAAGAGTATCAGAAAGTTTTAATGTGAGCCTCTTCCTAGCATGTATAACGTTTTCATCTTTTTCTCTGTCATCATGCCAAAGGTATAAATCCAAACTTTGGTTCAAGGCCAACTGAATCCTCAATTCTTTTAGATTTTAAAAAAAGCATAGCTAGAAGTCCAAATAACTATACATGTATATGTATTTGATGAACAAAAGCTGCCAACAACTCTTTTTTTTTTTTGGCACCTTAAGAGGATACTACAAACATGTCTGTTGTGCATGCTTCATTTTCTTCCTCTAACTTATACAGATAAAGCAGAACACTGCAGTCAACTGAATAGAATGGATGTAGTGAGAAAACCCAACAAAAATGATTAGGGGACTGGAGGCTAAAACATATGAAGAACGGTTGCAGGAACTGGGTATGTCTAGTTTAATGAAAAGAAGGACCAGGGGAGATATGATAGCAGTGTTCCAATATCTCAGGGGTTGCCACAAAGAAGAGGGAGTCAAACTATTCTCCAAAGCACCTGAAGGTAGAACAAGAAGTAATGGGTGGAAACTAAACAAGGAGAGAAGCAACTTAGAACTAAGGAGAAATTTCCTGACAGTTAGAACAATTAATCCGTGGAACAGCTTGCCTCCAGAAGTTGTGAATGCTCCAACACTGGAAGTTTTTAAGAAGATGTTGGATAACCATTTGTCTGAAGTGGTGTAGGGTTTCCTGCCTAAGCAGGGGGTTGGACTAGAAGACCTCCAAGGTCCCTTCAACACTGTTATTATTATTATTATTAAAAATAATAAAGATACATTCTCCCCACCCATTGCCAAGTCTAAAAAGAATCTGGATAAGAAGCATTCATCACGTACCATAATTTTGTATTGCTTTTGTATTGTTTTGATTTTGAATGAATCGAAATTCAAATCAAACTTTCCTATTTAGGGAAATTATATTAAGCACTTTGAGTTTAATTATCTTTGACACTATCTGTGAAAGTTAAGGTTTTATACATGCCTGTTTTTCTATCTCACAACAGATTATCCAAATGTAAACTGATCAAATTTCTTCCTCATCTAAATCCTGGATATGCTCCAATTTGTCTTTCATAAGTGGAAACAAAATATGGTAGAACATTCTCCAACCAACACATGACTACCATTTAAATAGAAGCCATAGTATAATTCTTTGAATATATATATAGTTCCATGCATCTATCACAAAGGTAATATTTTAATGTACAAAATATATAAGATTATATATTTTTCAATGGGACAGGACAAGACAGCAAAAAGGTGATGAGTGGAAGGGAGAAAGCAAAACTGCTTAATTCATTCTTTGCATTTGACACAAAAGTAAAAAACAGTCCAACGTATCAAAAAGAGTATGTAAAAGACAGATTAGGAATAAAAGTCAAAAGAAGCAAAAAAAATTAGTAAGGGAACATCTATCCACTCTAGACAAGTTCAAATCACCAGGACCAGATGGATCACATCCCAGAGTTCTGAAGGAGCTGGCAGACGTGATCTCGGAACCACTAAACCATATCTTTCAAAGATCCTGGAGCAACTACCACAGGACTGGGAAAGAACTGATGTGTTTCCCATCTTCAAAAAAGAAAAAAAAATGGATCCAGGGAACTACAGACCAAACAACCTGACATCAATATCAGGAAATATCCTGGAAAAGATAAACAAGCAACAGATCTGCGAACACCTAGAAGCAAGTAAAGTTATAATCAGAAGCCAACATGGGTTTGTAAAAAACAGATCATGCCAAACAACAAACTTATTGCATTCTTAGACAAAGTGACTAAATCAGTAGACCATGGACATAATATACTTGAACTTCAGTAAGGCATTTCACAAAGTAGACCACAACCTACTATTTGCTAAGAAAATGTGGGTTAGATAGATCACCTCCAGATGGATTCATAACTAGCTGACCAATTGCCTTAAATGCGTAGTCCTCAATAGAACTAAATCTACATGGAGGGAAGCAGTCAGTGGTGGTCCTGTCTTTAGCTCAGTACTCTTCAACATCTTCATAAAGGATTTAGATGAGGGGATAGAAGGGAAACTCATCAAATTTACAGAGCACACTAACCTGGTGGAAACAGTCAATATTTTAAAAGGTAGGCAACAGAATTCAGAAGGATCTTGACAGACTTAAAACACTGGGCCCTATCCAATAAGTGCAATTCAATGATGGGCACAGTAAGGTTTTACACAGGCAAGAAAAATAAAATGCACAGCTATAAGGTTGACTCAGCCTTCCATCCTTCCGAGGTGGGTAAAATGAGCACCCAGATTGTTGGGGGCAATATGCTGATACTGTAAACTGCTTAGAGAGGGCTGTAAAGCACTATGAAGCGGTATATAAGTCTAAGTGCTATTGCTAAGCGCTATAGAATAGGTGGTACCTGGCTCAATAGCAGTAACTGTGAGAAGAATATAAGAATCCTAGGAGACAGCAACTTAACTATGAGCCAGCAGTGTGCTGCAGCTGGAATCTAGGCTGAATTAACAGAGGAATAGATTCAAGATCATGTGAAGTGTTAGTGCCACTTTATAATGCCTTGGTAAGATCACATTTGGAATATTGCATCCAATTTTGTTTGACACAATAAAAAAAGTTGTTGACTCTAGAAAAAATGCAGAGAAGAAGAACAGTGATTAGGGAACTGGTTGCAGGAACTTATTTATTTATTTATTTATTAAAATTTCTATGCCGCCCAACTCCCGGGGGACTCTGGGCGGCTAACAGCAGGTATAGAAATATAATCAATAAAAAACAATATTAAAAACATATTAAAATACTATAAATCTTTTAAAAGAACTTTCACTCATACCCCGCCTGCCGGAAGAGCCAAGTTTTTATTGCTATACGGAAAGCAATAAACGGAACTGGATATGTCTACCAGGGGTAGGCAAAGTTGGCTCTTCCAGAATTCCTAAGCTAGCATGATTGGCTCAGAAATTCTGGGAGTTGAAGTCCACGAGTCATAGAAGAGCCAACTTTGCCTACCCCTAGCTCTAGTCTAATGAAAAGAGGGACTCAGATATACCAACTGAAAATATAATAATTAAGAAAATTCTTGACTGTGCTGAATTAGGCAAAATGATGATGGAACTAAATGAAAAGGAGGATTCGGAATACTATGAAATTTGGAACAAATTATATGATTGGCTTGAAAAGAGAAAGCACAATAAATCAGTAATTAATTTAGTAGTGTAAATATGATGATTCTCAACTATGTTAAAATGGAACAGTTATATCAATGAATAATAATTAAATATGTTAATGAAAAAGACCATATAAATATGTTAATGAAAAAGATTACATAAGCATGAAATTTACTGTCGATATAAGTTGCTGTATTATAACCCTAGAGGTTGTGTAATGTAGTTGTATGGTATTGTATTGTATTGTATTGTTTTGCTTTGTCTATTTTTTGTATATGTGTCTTTTTTGTTGTTTTTAAATGTAAATAAATCAATAAAAATTATTTTTTTATAAAAAAGAGGACTCGGGGTGACATGATAGCAGTGTTCCAGCATTTGAGGGGTTGCCACAAAGAAGAGGGGGACAATTTATTTTCCAAAGCACCAGAAGGCAAGACAAGAAACAATGGATGGAAACTGAACCAAGAGAAAACCAACCTGGAACTAAGGAGAAATTTCCTGACAGTGAGAACAATTAATCAGTCTGAATTGGCATAAGATCTCCTGGTTGAGCAGGGCATTGAACTTGAAGACATCCAAGGCAGGGGCAGGTTCCTAATTTTTTTTACTACCACTCTGTGGGCGTGGCTTATTTTGTGGGTGTGGCTTGCCAGCAATGTGACTGGGTGGGCATGGCTTGCCGGCCATGTGACCAGGTGGGCGTGACTTCTCAGACTGCTGAAGGGAGGGGAACTGAGATAGGTCCTGCCACCCATTCCCCCTCCCCTCAGCAGCTCGAGAAGCCTCAAACGTGCGAAAATGCCTGGGATCATCACCGCGCGTTCGTGGCTTCTCGGACTGCTGAAGGGAGGGGATAGATAGCTCCTGCTGCACGTTCTTTCAGCGTCTCACGTGCTCCCTCAGCCATCCTCCCCTGCTTGGACTCACTCTGGGGTAGGAAGACAGCGCATGCGCAGTGCCGGAACCTCAGCTTCTGGGCATGCGCAGAAGAATTTTTAAAAAAAAAATGTAAAAAATTTTTTTTAAAAAAATGGCTGCGCCCAGGCACCAGCAACCGACTGCACCGGTGCTGTGACGTCACCAGCGGGCCGCTACTGGAGCTATAGAGTGGACCACACCGGTAGGAACCCACCACTGATCCAAGGTCCCTTCCATCTCTATTATTCTGTTATTTTATTTGACTTTATTTTATTTTTTATGGTTGCCGTCTTGTCCAGTGACTCTTGGTAGAACAAAATTAAATAAATTTAACTTTCATGATGTTAACTTAGATGCCAAAAGGAATGACTCCAAATCAGAGTCCTGAGCTATTGCTATGAGAAGCCCTCAGGGGGTTAAATATATATATATATATATATATATATATATATATATATATATATATATATATATATATATATATATATATATATATATATATATATATATATATATATATATATATATATATATATATATATATATATATATATATATGTATATATATATATGTATATATATATATGTATATATATATATGTATATATGTATATATATATATATATATGTATATATATATATATATATATGTATATATATATATATATGTATATATATATATATATATATATGTATATATATATATATATATATATATATATATATATATATATATATATATATATATATATATATATATATATATATATATATATATATATATATATATATATATATATATATATATATATATATATATATATATATAAAACAGCAACTTTCCAATTAGATGCCGGCTAAAATGAAATCCCTGGGCAGAGCTTGATAATTTTAATTATGAGTACTAGATTCAAAGGCTAAAAGTGGCTCCTGGATTGTTTCCTGCTTTCCTTGTTGTAATCATCGCCATGGGATTCTAAAAATGTTGCTATTTTTCCATTCTGCTAATTTATTTGTAATTAAATTACTTGCTTCAAGCTGGTTGCCTCCTCTGATGCAGAATGCACAAAGCGAGATAAATATGCAGACTGATCACTACTGAAATTTTATACTACAGGGGAAAAGTCTTCAGAGCCCTCATTAGACTAATATTAATTGAGAACTAGTGTAGAACAATGGTTAGGATTCTGAGATACAAACTAGACGCTTCTGTGTCAGATTTCACTTTGTAATGAACATTCTGTAAAAGCCCTAAGCAAGTCACCAAGGTTCAACTACCCAGGTGTAAAAGAGGATAATAATGCATAATTGCCTGCACAGTTGTTGAAGCACAGTGTGGGTTCATGTTGAACAAATTTTGGAATAACTTCCACTATGTAAAAGTATTTAGAGAAAAATGATGAGCCCTTCAATGCCTTTGATGTGAATATTTCCATATTTGTTCTGTAAATTGGCATTAATGGATAAATTATTGTATCATGAACTGCATTTGGTATTATCAAAGAAAACTTTTTCTTCTGTAACAGAATACAGTGTAGGTTGAGTTCTGTACATGTGTTAGATCCCTTATGCATTCAATGCAGAGAATATCAAATTTATATTTTAAATTTAGATGACAAATTCAGTCTGTATAAATTACCATTTTCAAATCATGCTACTCTTTGTATACAACGCTACGCTTTGTATTCAAAACATGATGTTCAAAGTCACCTGCTTTGTGAATTGCTGTGTTATGAGTTGAATCTTGCAATATATGTATGTAATCTACAATATTCACAATCTACTGTTCCATTACTGACTTACTACATCATGATTATGTTTTAATTCTATTGTCCTAGGACCTAGACAATACAGCAAAAGCCTTATAATTCTATTTCCCATTTTTAATCTCTTGAGGTCAGCCAGGCAGAAAGACAATGTACTTTCCGCACATAACAATATGGTATAGACTTTTGCATGAAACAGGAAAAAAAAGAACATATGATTTATGGTTTTGATAATTAGAGACAGAAAAAAGAGAGAAATATGTTGTAATCATAGAGTAAGAGGTAAATTTATAATTGTACTTATAGCTGCTGTAAAAAAGATTGGAAGTTGCTTCTTTATATCTGTTTACTTTCTTTTCTATTTTCCTATTATGTTTTCCTTTTTTGCACTTTTACCTTTCTTTTTTATTGCTTTCTTCTTCTCACTTTATATTAGTTTGCATTAGTTTTCATTTTCCTTTTGAAACAAAAATCATATATATCTATACGGTAGTCCTTCGAAGAGATGCTGTTGTGGATTTCATCTGTGGACACAAAGATGGCTCCGGAGTCCCAGTCTGGCAGTGCAGAGTATAGCACAATAATGGTGTTGTAAGTCCATTATTGTACATCTGTGAATGTAACACCACTCATGGTGTTCTGTCAGTTTCTGGCAGTGTCTGTCTTTAAACCTGAGGGCTTCATAGCACAGAGCTTGCCAGAGGTTTTTGTCAAAAGCTGCAGCTTCTGAATGTCACAGTGGTACGGGGTTAATTTCATAACACTTTTGCAGTGCTTGTATCAGTGGTGTGTTCCTACCGGTGCGGTCCACTCTGTAGCACCGGTAGCGGCCCACTGGTGATGTCACAGTACCAGTGCGGTCGGTTGCCGGTGCCTGGGCGCCGCCCTTTTTTTAAAAAAAAAAATTAAATTAAAAAAAAAATTCTTCTGCACATGCCCAGAAGCCGAGCTTCCAGCACTGCGCATGTACTGCCTTCCTACCCCAGAGTGAGTCCAAGCAGGGGAGGATGGCTGAGGGAGCGCGTGAGAGGCTGAAAGAACGGGCGGCAGGACCTATCTCAGTTCCCCTCCCTTCAGCAGTCTGAGAAGCCATGAATACGTGGTGATGATCCTAGGCATTTTTGCACGTTCAAGGCTTCTCGATGCTGCTGAGGGGAGGGAGAACGGGCGGCAGGAGCCTAGGATCATCAAATGGGGAGAAGCATTCAGGCTGGATGGAGCCTCCTAGAAGAACCGCTGCTACGGTCTTGCTGCTCCCACTGTGGGGGGCTGCATTGCAGGTGGGCAATGCCCCCCCCGCTTCTCCAGCCGCTGCCAAGCTCCCGAGGCCCACGCCCACCCAGTCACATGGCTGGCAAGCCACACCCACAAAATAAGCCACGCCCACAGAGTGGTAGTAAAAAAATTAGGAACCCACCCCTGGCTTGTATGGTTGACCTCCAGGTCTCTTCCGAGACTCCAGTATGCTATAGAGCAACTGACAAGGCATACATTAGTGATTTAATCTGAGGACATGTCCCACTCATCACATCTGGGCTTTAATAAGGAGGGACTCAATGCAGGTGGATTATGCATGATCCAAGACTTCCTGGTTGGAAGCACAATCTTGCCAAAGAATGCTGAGGTGGAGCAGGTTGCACATATGTGGAACATCTCCAGTTGCTTGATGGCTTCAGTAGAGAATCCAGGACACATAAGAGAAAAGAGTTAACCACAACCCTATAGATTGTCAGCTTTCTGCAGGTATGGATATTGTGTTGATTAAGCACTCTAGTATACTGGCACTCTACTGCCTGCTTGGCTTTGCTGAACATGGAGCAAATATGGTAAAAATGTATACTTGAATAAAATCCAGAAGGCAGGATCTACAGACATTTGTGTTTTCATTCAGTCTTCCATATAAAGCACAAATCATCCAAATTTTTGCAAGGCATTTTTGAATGAAAAAAAAAACTGTACATGTAAACTATAGAATACATGTAGGTCAGGAACCGCAAGAAAAAAAATCAATGGGAAATAGCAGACCATAAAACCGAAATCAACATTTGACCTAGTGATTGATTTATACGGGAATTAAATATAATCATGGCGTTTTACTGTATTTTCTATACTAATACTAGCTTTGTGTAGAAATCAAAAGATACAAGATTATTAAAATAGTTAATCTTCATTTAGTCCTTCATTGCAATCTCAAAGTTTTTCTTTGAGTATATGTGTTGAAAGAATCAAGATTAGGTTCTTCAGATCAGAGCCGAGGTGGCACAGTGATTAAATGCAGCTACTGCAGGCTACCCCAGCTGACTGCTAGTTCAGCAGTTCAGCTGTTCAAATCTCACCAGGCTCAAGGTTGACTCAGCCTTCCATCCTTCTGAGGTCAGTAAAATGAGGACCCAGATTGTTGGGGGCAATATGCTGAACTCTGTAAACCGCTAAGAGAGGGCTGTAAAGCACTATGAAGCGGTATATAAGTCTAAGTGCTATTGCTATTGCTATTCATAAAAAGCAAATCCTATAAAACCATTAAAAGTCATCTATAAAATTGTCTCTATGGGTGTACAATAAGTGTCTGAATTTCTTTCACTTAAAAAACATGCTGTATGGGTTTGCAACCACTCAGTTTTTAGCAATGTCTATATTCAAAACGAGGGATATCCTCTATGGTTGGAAGAAACCTAGCTGCAATCCATCTGTGCTTGTGGCATACCATCATTGCACCACAGTCTCGTCTGTGTAAATCGGGATACTTTTGATGACTTCAATGGATGTATGCCCACTGCAATGAACAGAAAACCTTACCTAATTTGTTTACTTGGCAAAACATATTTACTGCGCTATTTAAATAGAATGAATGGTTTTGTTTTTATACAGCCAAAATAAATTCAAAATCTATGGCATGAGTTATGACATAATGAGTCATAAAATTATGGCAACGAACAAGCAAAGCAAAGGGATTGCACCATCTGTTCTGCAGGATGAATTGGCTACAATACATATTGCCTCAACCTCAACAGGGAACCTTTGTTTGAATCTCAGATTCACCCAGTCAAACCTAACTAAATGAAAAAGGTGAATATAATATCGAACAGTTGCCAAAATCTTTTCTGATACATTTGAAAAGCTAACAGTGACCTAAGCTTTCGATCAAAAACATAAAGAAATCTATTTTGCCTTTATTTCTATTTACCCTTACTGATTACAATCCAGGTTAAGGGCCATTAAAAAAAATCTGGTCAAATTAATTCTTCATCTGTTTTATCTTTCAGTGCCTATAAAATGTAAAAACACTGGATGCATTCCCAAAGTTGTACCGTCTTTTAACTGTCTCATTCAGGAAAACTCATGGCAGAGGCCTTCTGGAGCATCAGAATTTCAGAATGGACATAGACAAACATTTTTTTATTTTTATCTAAGTATAATATAGATGTTGGTACAGCTTTCTTGCACACGTATGGTTGAAATATATTAAGGTTTGTATGTTTACTTTCCTGATTTTAAAGCACAGACCAGCTCTTCGCATGACAGGTATTATATGACTAACATTAATACATATAAATATTTAAATGGGGGAAGGTTTTCTCTTTCTTTTTCACACACACACACACACACACACACAGAGAGAGAGAGAGAGAGAGAGAGAGAGAGAGAGAGAGAGAGGGAGGGAGGGAGGGAGGGAGGGAGAGGGAGGGAGGGAGGGAGGGAGAGAGAGAGAGAGAGAGAAAGAGAGAGAGGGAGAGAGATATTCTGCCTTAACCTATTATATTTTAATGTTTTATTAAAACTTTTAATAAAATTATTTGAAAAAAGAAGACATAAAACTTACTAGATATATGTTGTTGTTGTTGTTAGTTGCGAAGTCGTGTCCGACCCACCGCGACCCCATAGACAACGTTCCTCCAGGCCTTCCTGTTCTCTACCATCCTCTGGAGTCCATTTAAGCTCATGCCTACTGCTTCAGTGACTCCATCCAGCCACCTCATTTTCTGTTGAGAGAACTATATATCCTAATTTAATTTAATGGATTTCTATGCCGCCCACTCCCTGGGGACTCTGGGCGGCTCACAACATGTTAGATTCCATTACAAGTAAAATGCAATAATTAAAATATATAACAATATCAATACAATAATTAAAAAATACAACAAATACAAAAGTTAAAAAGAGTATCTCATTACCATCATGGGGGGGATCCTTATTTCATCTAGTTGGTCCCACTTTCACCCCGCCTGCTGGAAGAGCCAAGTTTTTATTGCTTTCCGGAAGGCCAGTAGGGTGGGAATGGTCCTGATCTCTGGGGGAAGCTGGTTCCACAGGGAGGGAGCTCCCACAGAGAAGGCCCTCCCTTTCCGTCCCGCTAGCCGACATTGTTTGGTCGACGGGACCTGGAGGAGGCTGACTCTGTGGGCCCTAACCGGTCGTAGGGAGGTATGCGGCAGGATGCGGTCCCGAAGATAACCTGGCCCTGAGCCATGTAGGGCTTTAAAGGTAACAACCAATACCTTAAATTGGATCCGGAGACTAATGGGCAGCCAATGTAGCTGGCGGAGGATCGGTGTTATGTGGGTGCATCTAGGTACACCCACCACAGCTCGCGCAGCTGCATTTTGCACCAATTGTAGTCGCCGGACACTCTTAGATATATAGTTATATCCTAGATATATAGTATATATCCTAGATATATAGTTGCCAGTAATTTTCAGAAGATTGTATATTAGTCCTGTTACAGAAATCAAAATTGTATGAAGCAATACAGGTGTTTCTTTAATTAATTATAATTTTATTTTATATTTTATATTTAGTATTAGATTTTATATTTGCAAACAAGTGTCGTTATAATTTGTTTAAATACGTTTCCAAATTTTGCATAGAAATATATAAGGTTTACATTAACCAGATTACAAAACAAAACCACTTCTACACCTCTTAGATAATTTTATCATCCTTCACTTTCTGGTTTTAGTAAATGTTTTATTTTCCTTATATAATAAGGATCCACTGTTATTATATTATTGTGACATTCATGGACTTCAATTTGGATATGACTTCCAAAGAGGCTTGAACTTCTTGAAGCAGGTTCTTTTTTTATAGATAGTCCTCAGCTTATGTCATTGAATGACCATTCAAAGTTATGGCAGCGCTAAAAAAATGGATTTACAACCAATCCTCAATATCACAGTGTCCCCACAGTGATCAAAGTCTAGGCACACAGATTGTGATTGTGAATGTTTCACGACATGAGCTACATCATGTGATTGCCATTTGTAACTTTCCCGCCTGGTTTCCCACAATGAAAATCAATGGGAAAGCCAGAGGGTAGTACTTGGGTTCCAGCAACAATTAGGACCAGAATTGCTAACTCTAAGTGATCCAGTTGTAAAATGTTGTGTCACATAACCACATCACTTAGTCTTGGCATGCCAGGGAACTCATACACCATAGTATTTCCCACTCAACCTCCATAGTGTGTGCCTGCCCACAGAACTCCCCATCCTCCCATAGCTTCTGTTGGCCTTCCCGAGACCTTTACTGGTCCTTTGTCATTTCCACCAACATACCCACATTCCAGGGTTCGGTTCTAACTTACCTCGCTGCCGGTTTGCTTCCTCCCATGCCACGTGAGCGTGCCTTGTAAATGCATGCATACTATGCATGCACACGCATGTGCAGTGGCAAAAAATCCACTGCACATTCCCCCCCCAAAGCCAAAAAAAGATGGTGACATATACACAGTGCCAGAAACTCTGCTTCTGTGCATGCACAGAAGAAAAAAACTGGGAAAAAATTAAAGAAAAAATCTGAAAAAAATAAAAAAAAGATGGTGGCACCCACAAACCGGCACTGACTGAACCGGTTCCGTGATGTCATCGTGACATCACCAGCATTTGCTACCAGTTCGGGCAAACCAGTCCGAACCGGGAGGAACCCGCCGCTGTCACATTCCCAAATGCCCTCCAAATGCCTTACTTGGGACTTCAACCTCTTCCCTCTTAATAACGCTCACATTCTGGGGTTATGATGGCAATTGGGACTGCCAGGATTATGGTTGCTAAATGATACGGCCATGTGACATTACACTGACAATTAGCAATAGCAGTCTCAGCCCCAATTGCCATTGGAGCTTGAGGACTACCTATATGTAACGAAGCAACTCACATCCGAATAAACAGTACCATCAAAAAGCATTTAAAAATATCCCAATATGGTGATTTGAAAACAATAAAGGTCTTAAGAAAGTAAATAGAGAAATTGGTAACAGCTTTAATCCTTCCCCACCTCAAGCAATATTGTCATCACTCTCAAGATAAACCTATCTGCTTATATGCATTCTGCATTGCAATTGAACAAGATAACCTGTACAAATTTGTGGATAGGAAAGAAAACCTGTTTTGAAATGCTGATCACATTTTATTTGTGATTCCCAAATGTGGTCTTTTAAAAGACTATGTGGTCTTTTAAAAACTAGGATTGCTGGTACTTCCTCCTCCTTCGCTATCGGAATATCAGATCTAGAACTTTTTTGTGTCACTTTTGCCTTTCTGAAGATGAAACTCACAGTCAGGCAAGTTAGAAATTTGTAAAATTGTTCTCTATTTCCAAATCGTTTTCTACATTTCACAGAAATTACATACCAAGGAAAGATAATATGAAATAATTTATCTTGGTTTTTTCAGTTGATCAAAACACAAGGGCAGTCTAAAGAATTCAGAGTAATGGAGGTATATATAACTGAAACAACACATTTAGTCACCTCACAATATGTGAGTTCAATTTCTCTCTCTCTCTCTCTCTCTCTCTCTCTCTCTCTCTCTCTCTCTCTCTCTCTCTCTCTCTCTCTCTCTCTCTCTGTGTGTGTCTTTGTCTCTGTCTCTCTCTGTCTGTCTCTCTGTCTCTGTGTCTCTCTCTCTGTCTCTCTCTCTCTGTCTCTGTCTGTCTGTCTGTCTGTCTGTCTGTCTGTCTGTCTCTCTCTCTCTCTCTCTCTCTCACACACACACACACACACACACACACCTTGACAGAATTCCTAAGCACCCTGAGAATGAGGAAGGTAAAAGAGATTCAATTTTTCCTATTTAGCAAAAATTCTACCAAGCCAACAGATTCGTTTACTTACTCGTTTTCACCGTTTCCATATAATGTTATACTGTTGCCTGTCTGTGTTCTTTGATACATTACATTAAAAATGATACATTTTCAGTTTCATACTCTTTTTGGCATGTGCAGTTTGTTTAACAGTTGGTGCAAATCATTTGCTTTCCCAGCCCACACCATGGCATTGTCTACATACACAGCCATGTCTCCAATCAACACATCTCTAATGTATATACATTTTTAGATGTTTATAAATAAACAATTAAGAAGATGTTCCATCTCCCATTTCCTAAATGGCTCCAACAGATCCCAGGAACAACATCAAAGCTCTATGTCCAAAAGACTGCAACGGACAGCTAAGACACTGTGAAGACTGATAGGCCCCTCAGAGAGGAGCTGACATTGAGAAAGACACAAAGATCCGAGGTGGCGCAGCGGTTAGAGGCAGTACTGCAGGCCACTTTAGCTGACTGTGATCAGTAGGTCAGTGGTTCAAATCTCACCGGCTCAAGGTTGACTCAGCCTTCCATCCTTCCGAGGTAGGTAAAATGAGGACCCAGATTGTTGGGGGCAATATGAATATACATTGCTTACTGGTGTAAACCGCTTAGAGAGTGCTTGCACTGTGAGGCGGTATATAAATCTCACAAATAAATAAATAAATAAACCACCCATTTGAGTGAAAAAGGAATTTGTTAATTTTTTTAAATCTCTGCAACCAGCATGTTTAATTCCATATTTCATATTTACAATGAAAAATCCATAATGCATTTGATCACAGACTCTATCTAGATTTTTAAAAAGTAAAATAAAAATTCATTTATGCATTTCTCCAAGATCTGCTGAAGAATATCTTCCTTTTGTAGACTCAGCACACCATAAAGCCACAATGCACTTTCTTATTCATTGTCACCATACATACAGTACATATCCTTTCACTACAAATTCTACCACACAACGTGTCAGGCCACTTCACAAATAAATCCCCTATAGCTTTGTTTTCATCTTTTTAGTTTTTACTTTGTAGAACAGAAGAAAAAACATTCTGATAATCAGCAACATTAAAAAGTCACATAGACATCCACAAGCAAAACACCTCAATCTATATATATAAAAGCCAAATACCACTCACGCATCATCACAAAATCTCCAGAATCGTAAAGCCTACAAATTTGAAACTTGGCATGTATGTTCCTCTTGGCTTCTGCTAAGAAAGGATTTTTCGAAATGACCATCAGATTATTAGTATTTCTTATATTATTATTAACATGCTCTGATGCTAAGGAGTTAGATGTTCTACTCCCCCTCCCCACCTTAAAAGAACTCTGTTCCAACTGCCAGTTGCCTCACATTCTGTTACCTCAGTTTAAACTTGCAGATATTCCACTCCTTCACTCAGGAGCAGTCAGGGGCAATTTATCAAGACCGATTGTAACTACTCATTAATTTTCAGCTTTAAGTGTCAATTTATCAAGCCTGATCACATAGTTTTGTAGCGAAGCACGGGTTCCAGCTACTAGCATATTAATATTTCTCTTCTTTCATAATCCGCATATGCAGCTTACTATGTTTATATCACAGAATTTATTATATAGCCTTGGTGGTGCAGTGGTTAGAATGCAGGATTGTAGTAATTCTGCTGACTGCTGACTGCCAGTAGTTCAGCAGTTTGAGTCTCACCGGCTCAAGGTTGACTCAGCCTTCCATCCTTCCGAGGTCGGAAAAATGAGGACCCAGATTGTTGGGGACAATATGCTGACTCTGTAAATCACTTAGAGGGGGCTGTAAAGCACTATGAAGTGGTATGTAAGTCTAAATGCTATTACTATTTCCATTTCATTCTTTTATTTTCTTGTGCACTAATATTTATACTATTTATGTCAATACTAGTCTTCCATATATGACTAATATTATCATACACATCTCTAAAATATTCATTTCAACATTCTTCCCCTCAGTTGTAACTAAAATGATTCCACTGCTTTACGTTTTATTCTTTCCATTCTGCTGGAACTGTTTAGCCCTTTTCAACACTACAAAATAATGAGAATCATTATTTTAAATGTTCCAACATGTTCTAATCTTATCCATTCATACTACATTTTTAAAACTATATTTGTTCTTTTTATACAAATTATAAATTATCATTATCTCATCTTTTCTCTTTGCAATAATCATTCCTTTGTATACATTATTTTCATACACAGACTCTTCCACTTCATCATCATGAAGTGCTGCATCCACTTTTGGTCACCACACTACAAAAAAGACATTGAAACCCTAGAGAAAGTGCAGAAGAGAGCAACCAGGATGATAAAGGGTCTGGAAAATAAAACATACAAAGAGCGGTTGCAGGAACTGAGCTTGGCCACTCTGGCGAAGAGAAGGACCAGGGGTGACATGATAGCAATGTTCCAATACTTGAGGGGATGCCACAGAGAGGAGGGGGTCAGGCTGTTCTCTATGGCACCAGAAAGCCAAACAAGGAATAATGGATGGAAGCTGACCAAGGAGAGATTCAACCTGGAAGTGAGGAGAAACTTTCTGACGGTGAGAGCGATCAACCAGTGGAACAGCTTGCCAGCGGAGGTTGTGAGAGCCCCAACACTTGCTACCTTCAAGGAGAGACTGGACTGCCATCTGTCTCAAATGGTGTAGGAACTCCTGCTTGAGCAGGGGGTTGGACTAGATGACCTACAAGGTCCCTTCCAACTCTAATAATAAATCTATAAATGCCCTCCCATATTAAAGATAGCTAATGATAGTTTAAATAAAATTTAGATGAGTCAATATTGTTTTTGTAAGCTTCCCTTTCCACCTACATATCTGTCGTTTGGCCATCAAAAGTGAAGAAGTGAAAGTTATAAGGCAGATGGACAGGGAAATAATTACGGAATATTAAAGAGATTCTTGTCTAACCTTTATTTCAATTTAATTAGAGAACTTGATTTTGTTTGGATAAACTCAGAGACTGCCTAAGAAACTTGTTGCAATGGTTTCAGAACATCTGCTGGCTATCTCAAGCTCATTCAGACCCCTTAAGCATCAATTATTGGATTCTATTGACATTTCTTTTAGGCATACATGGGAGCATTAATAAGCATTATGAAATTACTTTATATGAAAAAGAAATAAATGTAAAATTAAAGTGGAATTGATGCAATCTTATGAAGCATTCCCTTAAGATGCATGACCTTTTGTATAACTAGATTAAAAACTTGTATTCGTATCCATGATAGTTGGAAGGAAGGAAGACATATTTAATTGAGCTGGTGTGAAATAGAAACACAAATATTTAGAAAATCTCTTTCCTTTTTGGCGGCGAGGAGAAGCAGCAGCAAGAGCCTGCCTTGAAGACTGAAAATTGTGCAGATGGCTTCCTTTGTTCTATAATTCTTACAACTCTTTGGGATAATTTTCCCAAGGAAATTATTTTTATTCTTGAGAAAGGAAAAAAATAACCCGTGAAACAGGTGTGTGAAAATAAAAATGATTCTGTAAAGATAAAGGTTGCTAAAAGAGCAATGAGAATTGAATTGCAGAGTAGATTTGCATCAAAAAATATCCTTGTTTGATCGAAGAATCAAACTTCTGAGTTGACTTAAAGAAAGGTAACACAACCTTATTGCTGAGCCCACTACATTCTTACTCAGGTCCTTAGTGATTGAAAGCTGTTATATTTACCAGCATGCCTTAAATAAGTTAATGCCTTTAGTTGCATTCAAGTTTGACTTTGGTCCACCTGTTTGGTCCAGTAGTTAAGGCACCAGGCTAAAAAGCCAGGAGATTTTGAGTTCTAGTCATGTTTTAGGCATGGAAGTCACCTGGTGACTTTGAGCTGGTCATTCTCTCTCAGCCAGATCCATCTCACAGGGTTGTAGGAAAAATAGGAGGAGTATTGTGTGTGTTTGCTGCCTTAAGTTATTTATAAAAATAATAAAGGATAAAAGTAAATAAAATTCTCTGAATTCACCAGGTTTGATATAAAAGCAATTAAGACTAAATTGTGATTAGAAGTTGCCTCCACACCTCATTATTCTCCTCCTGCTGTTTTATTCTGAAAATTAAAATATTTTATCTAGAATTTTTAAAAAAAGCCTGGAAAACAGCTTCTTAATTTAATTGATCTTCCTGCATATTTGGGAATGTTCTATAATACAATCCATGTGATCCTTTCAATACCACTATTCTATGATTCTCTAAAAGGCAATGGGATTTACTTTATGGCACTGAAGGAAATCTAGAAGTTCAAGATTTTATAAGAAAAGCTAATGATTCCCCTCCACATACCTTCTTGCATTTAATAGTTCATGTAGAGCAGCAGTTCCCAACCTGGGGGTTGCAACCCCTTTGTGGGTCAAACGACCATTTCCCAGGGGTCGCCCCGGCATCCTCAGCTCCCCCCCCCCACTGCCACAAGCCTGGCAATATCGCGCCCCACAACCGCCGCTGCCATTTGGGTTCTTTTACCCTCTGTGCATGCGCAAAGCATTCTGCACATGCGCAGAGGGTAAAAGAACCCAAATGGCGGCGTCCGGGTGAAGTCTCCAGATCCGGGAAAGGTCTCCACTCGCTTCGCGTGTTGCCTCTGGGAGCTTTTCGAGCCCTGTCGCGAAAGGCATGCATGACTTTGGTGGGGCCAGGACAGGCGGCTGCCCGGAGAGACCCACCCCCTTCGCCCCGAATGCTACAGGTAGATGGGAGAGACTCTGCGAAGGGGATGGCTCTCTCTGGGCAGCCACCTGTCCGGGCCCCGCCGAAGTCGTGCATGCCTTTAGCGACAGGGCTCGAAAAGCTCCCAGAGGCAACACGCGAAGCGAGTGGAGACCTT
This sequence comes from Diadophis punctatus similis, assembly GCA_023053685.1. NCBI lineage: Eukaryota > Metazoa > Chordata > Lepidosauria > Squamata > Dipsadidae > Diadophis > Diadophis punctatus. Next base: position 267,225 of record JALIGW010000164.1, read on the forward strand.
TCCCGGATCTGGAGACTTCACCCGGACACCGCCATTTGGGTTCTTTTACCCAATGTGCATGCACAGAACGCTTTGCGCATGCGCAGAGGGTAAAAGAATCCAAATGGCGGTGGTGGGGTAGGTCGCGGTGGGGGCGCGGGAGCAGGGCACGGGTTGTGGCATTAGGAAGGTTGGGAACCCTGATGTAGAGCATAAAAAGTTAATACGAGCCTTGTCCAGTGAAGCTAAATTATTAGATCTAAAGACTTGTCCCAATCTTCTTTTCAAATATGTATTATACTTGCTAGGAGGCACACAGTATGTAGAAAGTAGCTAAAAAGAAGATGCTTGATTTGCATAATTAGTAATTAGTTTGCATAATTAGGCTGTTCATATTTGAAGAAGTGGGATACCACAATGCTTGGGGGTAGCAGCTATGTTTACGGCTTCTAGGCAAACTGGGAAAATTATTGGAAAGCATGGCACCTGCTCTCATGTCAAGCAACTCCTTGAGATGAAATAGTTGATGGAGCAGCTGTGAGAAAGTGGAGGTGTGTAGGTCAGGCCACATTTGAATTGATTCTATTCCAGCATAAACAGGGACCAAGACTGGAAAGACCCTAATGAGGATTCAAAATACTGAAACTGAGGAGAAAGAAGAAACACATTTGGATCTCCTGAAAAGTGACTATATTTGTCCATATAGTTTGAAAATGTTTTCTTGTGGATTGCTAGATGACAGACCAATGCAATGAACTGTGAGGGCACATTGCCATATTTTTCTCAAGAGGAAACTAAGTGGTAGAATTGCTGTGTTAGCCAGAAAACAATGTAGATTAAGACTAATCTCTTCTCCAGCATTAGCACTCTTTCTCTCTCCCCCTCCCTCTCCTCCACCCCCCCTTCTCTCTATATACACACACACATACACACAAACTGTATATTCCAGCTCTGTACAGGGGTGGGTTCCTCCCAGTTCGGACCGGATCGCCTGAACCGGTAGTGAGCTGCTGGTGACGTCACTGTCGGTGCCATTCCGTGCGTGCTGCCATCTTTTTTTTCCTTCCGTGGCTTGAAATCTGCCCGCAGGTGAATTCTGACCTTTATTTCTTCTCCCGAAGCACAGCTGATGAGCTCCTCAGCTGTGTTTTGTGCTAATTCCTGCTTCTGAGCGTGTGCGGAAGCCAAATTGCGCAAAACATCGCGATGCAAAACGGTGGCAAAGGTTAGTCGAACCCACCCCTGGCTCTGGATGCTAACAAAAAGGATTACTAGGAGGTCCATTCCTAATTATTAACAGCTTATTATTATGGTTTGTTGCACAGTCAGCCAGACTAGGTTTGGCATTTCTGTCTACCTATCGAGTCCTTTCCAAGGACCTGAGAAAGGCAGATCGGGATGTTTGATGGTGTTATTGATATCGTCGCAAGATGGAAGCTGTTTTGAGTAAAGCTGCCTTTTGCAATTGACTGATGGTGAGTTTGTCAATGCCAATGGTGTTCACATGGTGCTCCAATTGTTGTACCTATTGGTACAACCTTTGCTTGCTTTTGACATACAGTAGGTGGTTTATTTCTATTTGTAGATCTTTGTACTTTGTATTTTGTTCTCTTCTCCAGTTCTTTCTCTTCTGTTCTGCTCAGTGGTGAAATCTAAAACTTTTCCCTACTGGTTATGTGGGCGTGGCTTGGTGGTCATGTGACCAGGTGGGCGTGGCTTGGTCAGGGTCATGTGACCAGGTGAGCTCAAAAACCAACTTTCACATGTCACACACAAATAACACAACTGACTCACTCACAATGGAAAAGCACACAAAATGGCCCCTGCAACAACAAGCAGGAACCTTACAGAGCCACAAAGAGCTCAAAAACCAACTTTCACACTTCACACACAAACAACACAAAAGCTACATAACTGACTCACACACAATGCAGAAGCAGCTGACTTCACACAAAATGGCCCCTGCAATAAGCAGGAACCTCACAGAGTCACAGAGAGCTCAAAAACCAATTATCACACTTTACACAAAAATAACACAACTGACTCACACACAATGCAGAAGCAGCTGGACACAACATGGCTGTTCTGACCCAGCTGCCGGACCAAGAAACACAACACAACCAGCATCCAACAAACCTTGTTTTAATAGTAACAAGTAAATCTCAAGCTATACTGGCTGGAGAATTTTGGGAGTTGAAGTCCACAAGTCTTAAAGTTGCCAAGTTTGGGGACCCCTGGTCTAATGATTGGGATTGCCCATGTGTTGATTGCCTTGATTGCATTCTTCTTCAGCCTTGTTGATATATCCCCCTCTAATATTTGTGCTTGATATTGTCAGCTTGAAGGATACTCAGGTATTTGTAGTAATCATCTTCATCCAGACTCTTGATGTTATTTTTGTAGGGCATTTTGATTCCTTCAGTTTTTACTATTCACTATATGGCTTTCTGTAATTTACATCTCATTACCGGTATATATTTTTTATGAGAGAGAGACACTCTTTATCTGATTCATCTGATGAGATCTGTCCAGTATGGTTGAATTTTCACATAGCTCTCATCTTTCTCAGACCTTACAACTACGTCAAGGGACTGTTCACTGGAGGATGGTTGTTATTATTATTAGCATATGGTATTGTTACATTAGCCAGGAGACCACAATGCTATCGCAGAGTAGTAGTTTGGCTGCCAATGTACCACCTCTGTTTTAGAACACACTCTCATCTTTCTCAGACCTTACAACTACGTCAATGTACCACCTCTGTTGTAGGACATGCTCTTATCTTTCTCAGACTTACAACTACATCAAGGGAATGTTCACTGGAGGATGGTTGTTATTATTATTAGCATATGGTATTGTTACATTAGCTAGGAGACCACAATGCTATCTCAGAGTAGTAGTTTGGCTGCCAATGTACCACCTCTGTTGTAGGATATGCTCTCATCTTTCTCAGACCTTACAACTACGTCAAGGGAGTGTTCACTGGAGGATGGCTGTTATTATTATTAGCGTATGGTATTGTTACATTAGCCAGGAGACCACAATGCTATCGCAGAGTAGTAATTTGGCTGCCAATGTACCGCCTCTGTTGTAGGACATGCTCACACGCTTTCCAAGGTGCGGCACAGGAGGTTGAACTGGCTTTGCACCAGAAAGAAAGATGAGCAGCTCTTCCTGCAGCATCACCCAAGGTCCCCTCCCTTTCCCAGATCCATCTCGCAAATGGATGACACAAATGGGAAGGTTTGTTAAGATATTCATGAACAGGGAGACAAGGTCAGCCAATGAATAGGCATAGCAACTAAGTCAACCAATGAGAGCTAACCACTTCTGAGTCTGTGCAGAGAATCGAAACTGGAACTTAAGCTTAAGGCTGGGTGTGGCTCCAGTCTCCACTCTGTACTCTTCGACTCTGAACTCTGCTGAAATGAAACTAACTGCCTGTAACCGATTGAAGAAGAATCTATATTGGTATTGTAAAATTTGCTTCATCTATATTCTTGCATATAAAGAAGTTAATGAATCCAGCTGAATCAGTCATCTGTGTGTGCTTCTGGTTTTGATTTTTACAGCAAACTTTAATAAGGTTCAGAACTGGCAGGAATCTGACTGCACAGAGCACCAACTCACCTCCCCATCAAAGTGGTACCTATTTATCTATTTGCATAGAACATGTTTTCAAACTGTTAGGTCGACAGAAGCTGAGATGGATGATAGAAGCTCACCCCACCACATAGCGCTAAGACTTGAACCGCTGGAGCAGAGACCATGTCTAATGTCATTAAGCCATTGATCCACTGTGCCCCTAAACCTAAACCTAACCATATCCTGAGGTTAGGGATGGCCCTGATTGTTTATAATATGAAGAGATTTTGAAGAACAAATATATGCTGATGCTGTAAAAGCCACACAATATTGAAAAACATGCTTTAGTTTTAGTTAATTTGGAGGGAAGGATGGCATTGCAAATAGGAATGGACAAATTCACATTTTAAGTTCTCAAGCCCCAATAATGAAGAAAAATTGAGAACCCGACCATATTGTTATCAAAATAAAACTGTCTGTCACCTATCTCCAGTTGCCAAATTCAGCAAATACAATTATTTCCAACTCTGCCTGCCATGTAAGTGTTAAAAGATTGGTGTTAAAAAAAGCATTACAACTTTAATTCAGGACCCCCAGCATCAAGGAACACATGGTATTCAAATCCAGATGTTAAAAGAATTAAGCAGCCAAATCAGTTTTATACACTAGGGACACCTTCCCCAAAAGAGACTCCCCCATGTCTTCTGCCGTAGCTTTCCAACCCAAACACCTCTGATTCTTACCTTCTTGTCTTCAGGTGTGGGGACACATCATAATTTATCCCACAATCAGGTAAAATAGGGATCTGAGTGATTCTGTTTAGCACCTTGTTGGAACTGTCTACCAATTCTACAGAGGAATTATTGAGTCTGTCATCTGCACCTCTATAACTGTCTGGTTTGGCTCTGCAACCAAACAAGACAGACACAGACTTCAGAGGATAATTAGAACTGCAGAAAAAACAATTACTGCCAACCTGCCTTCCATTGAGGACCTGTATACTGCACGAGTCAAAAAGAGAGCTGTGAAAATATCTACAGACCCCTCACATCCTGGACACAAATTGTTTCAACTTCCACCCTCAAAAAGGGCACTGCACACCAAAACAACTAGACACAAGGACAGCTTTTCCCCGAATGCCATCACTCTGCTTAACAACTAATTCCCAGAACACTATAAAATAATTTACTAAGACTGTATACTATTATTCTTTTCTTCCTTACTAGTATCTACAGTATCTCTTCCCACTTATTACTATAACCACGTTGCTTGTACCTTTCAATTTATATTGTTTTTATTTGTTTCCTAGTATGATTTGATAGCTTATTGGTAACCTTGACTATCACTAAGTGTTGTCTCTTTTTATTCTTGATGAATTTATTAGTGAGACTTACATACCGCCTCAAAGTGTAAGCACTCTCTAAGTGGTTTACATCATTAAGCAATGTATATTTATATTGCCCCCAACAATCTGGGTCCTCATTTTACCTACCTCGGAAGGATGGAAGGCTGAGTCAACCTTGAGCCGGTGAGATTTGAACATGTGAACTGCTGATCAAAGTCAACTAAAGTGGCTTGCAGAATGTATTTTATTCTCCTTATGTACACTGAGAGCATATACACCTAAGACAAATTCCTTGTGTGTCCAATCACACTTGGCCAATAAAGAATTCTATTCTATTCTATTCTATTCTATTCTATTCTATTCTATTCTATTCTATTCTATTCTATTCTATTCTATTCTATTCTATTCTATTCCATTCCATTCCATTCCATTCCATTCCATTCCATTCTATTCCATTCTATTCTATTCTATTCTTGATTCTCACTCCTCTGCCACTTTATTTTTTAACCCGCCTTTATTGTTTTTATAAATAAAATCAAGGCAGCAAAAATATTCCTTCCTCCTCTTATTTTCCCACAGTAACAATCCTTATTTGCATGTGGGCTGTCCTACCTTTTGAAGAGCTTCTTTTTGATCAGATCTTGCAAGAGTCACAGTGAATTGACACAGTTCCCAGCCAGAATGGGAGATCTTGCCGCAGCCAACTCGCCACAGCCCGTTCAACTTGGCCAACTCATCATGGTTAACTCACCGCAGGACAACTTCCTATGGCCAACTCACCACAGGACAACTTGCTGCAGGACAATTCAACAATTCAATTTAATTATTTAAAATAGTTAAAAAATATTTTAATTTTTTCAATCACATTTCATATTTTCCCTCCTTTGGCATCCTTTCTTTTAATGATTCTATTCCACTGTTTCTTCAATATTAGCAGTGGGGGGTTCCTACCGGTGCAGTCCACTCCGCCGTTCTGGTAGGGACCCACCGATTGTGCAATTTGCGTGCAACGGCTCCAATGCTGTCTTCGCCGGTCCATCGCATGGCACCATCTTTTTTCTGAATTTTTGGCCCTTTTTTTGCTTCCTGCACATGCGCAGAAGCAAAATCTCATGAGGGGACACTCGCGCGCACGAGATTTCGGCGATTTTTTGCTTCTGCGCATGCACGGAAGCAAAAACTCGCCAAAATCGCATGTGTGCGCGCATCCCCTCATGAGATTTCAGTGATTTTTTGCTTCCTGCGCATGCGCGGAAGCAAAATTGTTCGAGGGGTCGCACGCATGTAGCAAGCGTGCACACAGGGGAAACGTGATGATGCACGCGCAGCGCACCGGTAGCCAGGGTAAGAGGAACCCGCCCCTGAATATTTGTGTAACTCTTGTCCCACAGTGAGTTGCCCCGTTACAACTTGACCATGCCGAATTGTCCCATGGAGAATTGGGTTGCAGCGAGCTGACCATGGCGATTCGGCTGTGGCAAATTGCTGTAGACCCTTTCCCAGCCATTCCTGTTTATGAATGTTCCACAACCATGTGAATATTTTACACAAATCCCAGACCTTCTTTAAAAAGTTAGAAAGTAGTTCCTAAATCTAAAAAGGGGTCAAAGATTGATTCAAGGTTAAGTTTTCATAGCTTCAAGACTGACTAAAAGATTGGATGTAAATTGAATGTTTAAACAGCACCTGGTGTCGATGCTGAATTTAAAATGTTGTTGTTTTTACATATTGTGTGAATATAGTGCTTTAAGCAGGTAATTTACTACCAATATATGGTTAACCAATATAAAATGGAAAGACAAACTCTTATGTGTTTTCTGTTTTACTATAGCAATTATAAACCTGTTTACATGTTCCTGGCAGATAATTAAGAATGCTTTTTACCAACAAAGCTGCTCTTTTGATAGTACCATGGATTCCAAGAACAACTAATCAATTCTTGTTAATTGGGCAAATGTAATCAAATCAATCAGGCTTTTTAAAAAATGCCCTCAATGCATTTGCATTAAATACAAACTCTTAATGTTCATTTAAACTTGGCATTTTGCCCACATCTCATTTTCTATGCTAAAGAGGGATCTTGCAAGTATAGAAACCTTTCAGAATGTTCCATTTGTAAAGAATCATGAAAGCTAATTTTTGAACATGATGTGACATGTGCCGCAAAGACCTATGGATACATGGAGGCTTCGATCTTTGCACATTTTGATGTGAACCAACTATATTTGCTTCTCCGAATGAATGTGCTAACCAGAACAGTGTTCCAAGTATTGCAAAGGAAATTTCAGGTCCGGAAATTTATTTATTTATTTATTTATTTATTTATTTATTTATTTATTTATTTATTTATTTATTTATTTATTTATTTATTTATTTATTTATTTATTTATTTATTTTATTTTAGTGAGATTTATATACCGCCTCACAGTGCAAGCACTCTCTAAGCGGTTTACACCAGTAAGCAATGTATATTTATATTGCCCCCAACAATCTGGGTCCTCATTTTACCTACCTCGGAAGGATGGAAGGCTGAGTCAACCTTGAGCCCGTGAGATATGAACCGCTGACCTGCGGATCAGTGTCAGCTAAAGTGGCCTGCAGTACCTGCCTCTAACCACTGCGCCACCTTGGCTCTTATTGCATTAAATATTGCATTAACTTGAAAAACAATGCTGTAAAAATTTAAAGGACGTTTTTGTATTCATTTATGTTTTTTAAAAAAACTCATTAAATAAACTGGGTAGGACACAAAGAAAAGGAAATATGGGTAGTCCTTGACTTACAACAGTTCATTTAGTAACTGTTCAAAGTTACAACGACATTGAAAAAAGTGACTTATGACTGTTTTTCACACTTACGACTGCAATAGTGGTGAATATCTGTAGCTGAGGTGTAGAATGAGGGTGAAGGTTCATTAGCTGAGCTTGTGGGTTGGTTTCCAAACATTTTGTTACTGGGCTTGGTAACATCTTCACATCAACATAGCCACACTCCACCAGGAATTACCCAGAACCAAAGACAAGATACAGATGAAAGAAACAATGTAATTTTAAAAAATCAACTGTAATCATTGCAACGAATTCTACATGGGACAAACATCACGTCAATTTAAAACCAGGATCCACGAACACCTGCTGGCAGTCAAACGCCACGATCCCAAATCCTTAATCTCTACCCACGCCGACACCAAACAGCACCAGTTCGATTGGAGCAACACAAAAATCATCGGCCACACTACCATCCAACACACTCGTGAGTTCATCAAAGCCTGGCACTCCACAAGCAATTCCATCAACAGACACATCGACCTCAGGGGTGGGTTCCACTTACCTTCCCTACCGGTTCGCATCGCGACGGAAGTGCGCGTTTTCCCCGTCACATCATGCAAATGACCCTCTGTGCATGCCAGCAGGGTTTTTTGTCAGCTGTGGCAACTGGAGAACCGGTTTGGGGGGCGTGGACAGCTGGCCATTGCTGCCCGTTCGGCGAGCAGGTAGAAATATCCGCCACCAGTGTGTGAGAACCGGTCTGAACTGGCAGCAACCCACCACTGATCGACCTACAATTAGCCTATGAACCTCTCAGAATCCACATCAACCATACAGCCAACCAGAGACAGCATTGACCCTCATTCAGTGGTGGGTTCCTACCGGTGCGGACCAGTGCGCAGTTCCGGTAGGGACCCGCCGATTGCGTAATTTGCGCACGACGGCTCCGGTGCCGTCTTCGCCAGTCTGTTGCGCAGCGCCATCTTTTTTCTGGAATTTTGGGGCTTTTTTTTGCTTCCTGCGCATGCGTGGAAGCAAAATCTTGTGAGGGGATGCGTGTGTGAGAGAGATTTTGGTGATTTTTTGCTTCTGTGCAAAGAAGCAAAAAAACAAGATGACAGAGCCTATGGCGCCGCCGAGATAACTGGCTCGGGGGCATGGCAGCCCTGGGTCACTGCCGGTTCCAGCGACCCAATCCGCCAAGTTACTACCGGTTCTTTAGAACTGGTCCAAATCGGGACGAACCCACCTCCGCTTCTAGAAATCTAGTTGACCTTCTGAATTCTACAGTGGTTATCCAAAAATCATACTCAAGCACTGGTTTAATTATTTGCTTTTACTCTTACCTATCCAGGTTACCTAAAGAGCAACTTTATTAACTTTTACCTTACCTAAATTCCTGCTTAATGATAACAATGCTAATATGACAAAATGGATTTCTATATCAATTTAATCTGAAATTTGGCTTCATTGAACTCAGTGGGTTTTATGATAGAATTGGCATTTTTAATTTATTACATTTAGCACTGAAGCTTTGGCAATATTTCAATAGTATCCCAATACCTAAAACCCAACTTTTTGTTCATTCTCTTCAAAGAATATCTGGCATGCTAAAGAAGCATATAGACCTTTCCAGCTCTTTGCCTTTCACTGTCAGAACAGCTTCAGTATTTCATTTAATTTTATGCGAGTGAAATTGAAACGAATTCTTTTGTAATTTTTTTAGACAGAATTATTTCTCCATAATTATTTCTCTTTATTAAAAATACAGTTGGGCTGACTGGAAAATTAAAGAGTTGATCTCTGCTAAATGTTTTCACTCAGTTCAATAGCAGGTGGAGCAGGGAGAGGGATAATGTTGGAGGCAGCTTTACGGTGCAAATCTGTGCTCCCTCTTTTGCATCCATCATGAAATCATGGCTCAGGAATTCTAGGAGTTGAAGTCCACAAGTCATTAAAAGGGCCATAGTTCCCAACTATTCAGAACAATGCCATCACAATCCTTGCACCCCTTTCCTCAAAAGCTTTCAACTTCTCTGGCTCACCAGAACTCAATTTCATGGATTCAGTATGGGTGAGTATGAGTATGAGAAAATTTGCATTAAAGCTTAAGAGATATGAATGATGTCAAGAGCCGAGGTGGCGCAGCGGTTAGAGTGGGGTACTGCAGGCCACTTTAGCTGACTGATCCGCAGGTCAGCGGTTCAAATCCCACCGGCTCAGGGTTGACTCAGCCTTCCATCCTTCCAAGGTAAGTAAAATGAGGTCCCAGATTGTTGGGGGCAATATAAATATACATTGCTTACTGGTGTAAACCGCTTAGAGAGTGCTTGCACTGTGAGGCGGTATATAAATGTCACTAATAAATAATAAATAAATAAATGTCTGAAGTTTTAAAAAGCCTTGTCTGCAGAACTATAATGTGTCTTAAGCTGCAATACAGGCTGTGTGTGTGTGTGTGTGTGTTTACTACTGTTGCATATGTTCTTGGCTTCCTATCAAAGGCATAAAACAAAGATGTAAATTACGGGAGCTGCTTTGTTGTCCAACTAATTTAATCCTGGGTTTAGACAGTAAAATCTCTTATGGGAGAAAGCTGGTGATAAACAGAATGAGTGATGGGTAGAATAAATTTATACTCAGATTAATGTTCCTTCCAAGACATGTAGTGTAAGCCGCAATTATTTTATTTCTGTAGGATCTTAATTATCCTGCCCTTACTAACAGAGCTATCATTTTGAAGAGCTTCCTTTACTATATATTTTTCTTCTGTGATAGCATATTGTCAATATGCTGGCTAGTTTTGACCTTTAAATGGTTTGGCTCTTGAACACCTGCTGGACTGCATGCAAGGTAAGCTTAATAGGGGCTTCAAAATTGTGTTTCTCCTTGATAGCTTCTCTCCTCTACCAGGCAGCCTTCCCATCAGAGGATAGATTAACAGCAGCTTTTCTCAGAACCTTTTAAAACTAATGTCAAGTCATGCTGGCTGACGTTATTGATGATGGGATGATAATTATAGCCATTTTTATTTTATAATGTTTTTGTGTACATTTACTGTTGTAACCCATCAGGGGTCTTCTAATTCTGGTGGAATAAAATGAAATAAATTCCAAAATAAAATGGTCAAAACTGTCTTACCTCTTGGTTTTTCACCTTTCTTCTGTTTTCTTCTACAGCATACAGTTGTGGAGCTGTGATTTCTTTTAAAAAAAGGATAATCGGTTTAAAAAGTCAAAGTGCTTAACAGAGGTAACAGCATAACTGGCTTTTTAACAGCAATTATACTGTCATTTCAGAAGACCAGAAACTGAAGATCACGGGAACATCAAGTAAATCTAAATGTCTGCCATAGACAGAAAATTATGCAAAGCAATCTTGGGAAATAAAGCATAATTTGAGAATTTGATTTGATCATTACTTGAAGAAAACAAGAAACCAGAACAGCTGTCAAATAGTAATCCTTTTTGTAAGGATACTTATCAAAAATCTGTGGAACAAAGCTACAGTTGCTAAGTTTCTGCTACAGGAACTTAAGCCACCTATCTTAGCCTGTTATTTGTTCTCTACTTCTGTCTTTAGTATTGGACATGAAGAGAAAGATGTCAAAATGGAAGAAGAAATTGTATTTTGGACTGTAAAATTTGCTTCATATCCCCACTCATCCAATCATTTTCCCTATTTGAAAATGATAAAATTTAGGGGGAAATATTCCATCAAACACTATCTGAGAAATGGGAAAAATGAAATTTGAAGGAAATCAAGTTGTTCACTAATGAATTGATGGATAAATGCTAGATGAAGCCATAAAGAAATTATGTAGCAAGAGTAGCCATTGCTCTCATCAGAGATCTTAACATAGTGGACATTATATTAAAAACCGATCTACAATTATAAATAAAATTCTCTGGATTCATTAAATCTGAGTCAAAGGTCTGATGTCTGTTCATTAACTAGACTGAGGGTCCATCCAGGCAATTAAATACCTGAATCCGGTGAGCTGAAGAAATAGCAAACTTTGATGATACATATACAGTAAGTTCTTAAGATCACATGTCTCATTTATCTTTTAGTCAGAAAAAGTGTTGCCAGATTCATTCTGACACATAAAATGATTAAAAATCAGGCGTCTGGTAGAACTTTTCCGATTTGTGTTAAAAGTATAAGTTTTCATTAGGTGCAGCTGACTTTATCAGATGCATAATGTGGCTAGATTAATGCAGGATTTTAAATTGGGTGAAGGAATTGAAAGGAGGGGATGCTAAGTTGGTTATGCAATGCAAGTTGCAGATTAAAGTGCCTGAAAAAGTACAATGTCATTATCCAGTACAGGATGTGGCTATATTAATATTAGTCTATTAATAATGTATTTGAATAGTTTGAGCTGCAACCTAAAAAGAGAAAAACAGTAATGCTATATTGTTCTGTTTCTGTGATCTGTGTTTTAATTGGCCCCCATGAGAACTGATCTGGCTGTATTGATTTTCTATTGATCTTGTTATGAGGGTAGTTCAGGCTCCTGCATTTGTCGTTTTACAGTGACATCAAGGAAGTGAACTAAGTCTATAGATAGAACTTGGGTCAGGTTGATCGTAGGGTGGAAGATGTTGAAATCATGATTGAATTTGATGAGATGGATCCAGATGATGGGTTACATCAGGGGTCCCCAAACTTGGCAACTTTAAGACTTGTGGACTTCAACTCCCAGAATTCTCCAGCCAGGTGGCTGGAGAATTCTGGGAGTTGAAGTCCACAAGTCTTAAAGTTGCCAAGTTTGAAAACTTCTGGGTTAGATGATGCAAATGTCATCAGTAAATCTCAAGTAAAGGATGAAATTCAGGGGTAGGAGTTAAGAAAGTGTTATTCTACATCAGTCATAATGATGTTGGCATATTGAGGAAAAACATATGGCAATATTGGCATATTGAAAAACAGTGTCTGTAGCTGTGCCACAATTTTGTAGGTATATGTAATTGTCAAAGGTGAAGTATTATGGCTTCAGTGATGAAACCTTTGATGAATTAAAGCCCATGTTTTTAGATAATGATTACATAGTGCGTCAACATCCATGGTGGCAAAATGTTGTTAAGGGAGATTGCATATGAATTTCAATCTTATTAGGAAGTCTGTGGTGTCTCATATGTAGTTCAGAGTACCAATAAAGAAGAATATTTGTACCTCAGAGTTAAAATGAAGGGTCCTTGGTGCTCTCAGATCTTGCTTGTTTTTTTGCAGACGTTTCATTACCCTAACTAGGTAACATCATCAGTGCTACTAAGGAGAGTTGTTTGTGTTGTAGTCCGCCGGCGGCCTGTGGAGCTGGTAGCAAAGTCAGACAGTGAGGAGGTTGGGGAGGAACATGGGCCAGTCCTGGAGTCTGGGGAAGGCTCAGATGAGGGCTCTGCGTCGGAGGCAGAGAGGGAGCCACGGCCATCTGGTAGTTATGTGCTGCCTCCGGAGACTCTGGAATCTGACATCAACGAGGCAGAAGAACAGTGTGAGCCTTTTCCCAGTGTGCGCATGCGCAGAGCTGCCAGAAGACAATTAAGGGGGAAAAAGGGCGACTCGGGAGTAAGGCTTGGAGATGATTGGCCCCTCCCATAAGACATAAAAGAGGAGCAAATGGACATGAGCCTTTGCAGGAAGCAATTAGTTCATATAGTCAGTTCAAGCTCTGAGAAGTCCGTTTGACTCTGTGCTCCATTTGACAATGCAAAAATAATTGGCAATTAGGTCTCTGGCAGAGTTTCAAGGGAGATAAAGGTGGGTGCTTATCAACATTACTCTGAAAGACTGTGTCAACTCTGAGCAGACATCTGTCAGAATCTCCACAGGCTGTTTGTGAATCATTACGGACTGTGAATGATCATAATTCACAGCGGTCTCACTAAAAGAGGATTTTGGGGACTATGATTGTGATTTCTGTTGTCTCCGGAAGCCTAGGTCAGAACAGTTTGCTGTCAATTTATATTCTGGTGACTTGCCTGTCTGTGTGGGTAGGGGAGGTCTTAGGGATTCTTTGGTTCATCTGTTTACTGATGGCTCTTTGGCAGTTTCTTTATTGAGATATTGCTTACTTGATTGTTGGTCTGAAATTAACTTCAGATTTAATCTATGGTGATCTGAGTCCTGATTACTGGTGCAGAGGTGCTAGGTCTTTTTCTCTTTGGGACTGGTTGATTATCTCTTTTGCATAGTCTATATATGTTGTTAATATCTATGTGTCTATTGATGGCTGATTTGTCAGAGTACCAGGCTTCTAGAAATTCCCTGGCATTTTTGGATTTGGCCTGGTCTGGATGGTCATATTTTCCTAATTGAAACTATGGTTTAATCTGTCAATATGTTGTGAAATTAAAGAATTTTTGTCATGCCTTCTAACTGCAGTTGGTGTTCATAGATGTGTCTGCCATGCGCAAAGCGTTCTGCTCATGCGCAGAAGGTAAAGAACCCAAATGGTGGCATCCGGGTGAAGTCTCCTGACCCCTGTAAAAGGGCCGTTCGACCCCCAAAGGGGTCGCGACCCCCAGGTTGAGAACCGCTGTCCTACATAGTGGTTGTTGCAGTTCTTACATTGTATGTTGTAGATGACTCCTGTTTTTTTCTTCTGGGGTTGCAAGAAAACAAGCAAGCTCAGAGAGCACCAAGGACCCCTTGCAGCTCAGAGTCCTGGGAGCAAAAGGTTGGGCATGGGAACAAAAGGTTGAGCACAGAATCCATGAAATATAATATGCTGGTTGTGATACTTTCAATGCTTGAGGCAATGGAAAAGCATGGTTGCATGGTTTGTGTACTTTGGGGAGCAGATAGAAGATGCCTCATTGGGAATCCGGTGATATTTCTATGTAGATACAGTTCTGCATGTCTTTAGGAATATATTTCATCAGATTGAGTAATTCAGAAAATTAAATACCATATTTTTTGGAGTATAAGATGCACCTTCCCCCCTATAAATGAAAATTTATAGACTGAATATGGATGTTTTGGGGCTCCCAAGCATCATGTTTTTGCCCTCCCCGGCTCCCAGAAGCATTCTGCAGTGCTCCGCATGTCCTGTTTTTGCCCCAAACAGGCCCATTTTCACCAAAAACACGCCTATTTTTTGGCCTGCCCAGTGCTTCTGCGGGCTGCGAAGGGCAAAAATGTGACATGCGGAGGGCTTGGGAGCCCAAAAATGAACCCGTTTTTGGCGAAATATGCCCATTTTTTAAAGAATAGAATAGAACAGAATAGAATAGCCGCCCAGAGTCCCCCGGGAGTTGGGCGGCATACAAATCTATTAAATTAAATTAAATTAAATTAAATTATTTATTGGCCAAATGTGATTAGACACACAAGGAATTTGTCTTTGGTGCAATTTTTTTTGGCAACATTGGGCCGTGCGGAGCACTGCAGAGTGCTTCTGGAGGCTGGGGAGGGCAAAAACGCGACGTGTGGAAAAACAATTTTTTTCTTTTTTTCCTCCTGTTAATTTAGGTGTGTCTTATAGTCCGGTGCATCTTATAGTCCAGTGCATCTTATAGTCCGAAAAATGCGGTAAGTGTATAAGCCGTTGTTTCATCAAATCACATAGACTTTTCATGAACTCGATGAACTCTCCCATCACTAAATTAGACGGTTTATGAAAAATGGAAATGAAGAAGGCATGAAATAAAATCATAAAATTACAGTCATAATTAAAATCATGTTGTGAACTGAAAAGTACTGTTTTTTTTAAAAAAAAGACATTATGTAATAATGAATGGACAGGTATAGTTTAGAGGCCGTTTATCCTTCTCCCATGACATTGGTAAGAACTGTTTTACTAAGGAAAAGTGGAATGCAACAACAGTATGCTTAGGAAAACCAATTGTTTGCTGAATTATTCAACACATATGCAGATTTTGTATAATTAGAGTCATCTAGTTGTTTAAAAACTAAGTTCATATAAAAGAGTAAACCGTGGCTATGGAAGTGTTCATATTAACTGACTGAATTTAAAAATAAGTAGAAACCAGTTCTGTTCACATTTTGTTCTGAATTGTACTTCAGTGATCATTTTAGCATGTAGCAGCAGCTAGTAAGCTTATCTGGATTCAGAAGCTAAGCAGAGTCAGGTCTAATTACTTTTTTGATGGGATACCCTGACCAATACCAAGGCTGCAGACTAACAGAAACCCTTGACATTATATTTATATCACTGAATGCTAGCACTATTTATAGCTATAAAAGTAGTAGGATCTTGGAACAGGCTGTTTGAGAGTGTTGTCAAGGACCCTCCGTTACTCGATTCTAACTTCTAAAATCTATTCAGTTTATTCCATTCCATAAAATCTACTCTGTCACACAGTGATTATATTGCCTGTTACATGTATATGCAGGAAGCTGCATCCCTATCAAATATAATGGTTTATTCCTGAGCACGTGATTAATATGTTCCCAGTACGCATGTGTACATTCCTTTCTTTGATCCGTCCTTCTATTTCAGCTTCTGTAGAAGCAAGACGTGGTTTTATAGCAAAGATGTGATTAATGAGAATTTATTGTTTTTGTACCGAAATAAATATTTTCTACTTAGAACTTTAAACTGCGGTTTCTTTTCTAATGTCAGAGTTCCAGGAAAAGATCTATTTCACCTCTGATGAGAGTTATTCTTATCTGACATACTCAGATACTCAAGATAGCATAGATAAATAAATAAATAAATAAATAGTGAATCTCTATATCAGTGAATCTCTATATCTCTATTTATTGCCCTATATCAGTGATGGCGAACCTTTTTTTCCTCGGGTGCCGAAATAGTGCACATGCACTCTATCATACGTGCGGGTGTGCCCACACCCATTAATCAAAGTTCCCCACTCGCCCCACCCCCCTGCGCATGCGTGCGCGACCCCCCCCCACTCCCCCATTTTTTGACTTCCAGTGGGCCTGGTAGGCCTGTTTTTTGCCCTCCCCAGGCTCCAGAGGCTTTCTTGGAGTTTGGAGAGGGCGAAAACGTTCTCCCTGCCACCCCGGAGGTCCTCCAGAGGCCGAAATCGCCCTTCCAGAGCCTCTGCACGAGCCAAAAATTAGCTGGTGGGCACGCACATGCGTGCAGGAGCTGAGCTAGGGCAACTGCTCGCGTGCCGGCAGATACCCGTGCCATAGGTTCGCCATCACTGCCCTATATAGACAAGAAGGTGAAGTTTTGTTTCATATTCTTGCTTTTTAAATATGGTGCCCCTTTTAATTTTTCTATTGCTTAATGACATCTTGCTTTGTGTTTCTCTGTGATACTGTAGGGTAAAATTAGTTATTTATATCATAGGCGTATCACAGGCCAGAAGACCATAGCTTCTCCATAAGTGATAAATTTTCTGACTAGAAGCTTTTGTGAATATTCAGTTCATGAATTAGTCTAGATAGAAAACTTGGTAAAAACATTAAAATACATTTTAGTGGGAAATGGTATACAATTTTTTTTAATTCAATGTATTTCAGCCTCCAGTCTTGAACATACAGTACATGTGGTCAACCTTATGCTGGTCAGCTTAAAAAAAGCATCTGCAGAGAAGAATGTCTTACAAAACTCATTATTTATGTCAAAGGTCCACCTTATGGATTAGCAAACTGAATTTCTCAAATATGGAGATTAACTGGCAATTTCTCAAATGTCCTGTATACTATGACTTCTATACATCCAAAATAGTATTCCTATTTATAGCCAGAAATCCATCTAATATTTCTAAATTTCATTTTAGGATACATCATCTTAAGTAAGGAAAACTTCATATTAAAAAAAAAAAGTTGAGGTTGTACCATTTTGATCCTATATTGCATGGCCTCAATTCTTCTGCTTTTAATCATGGTATTTGAAAGACAAGAATATATTAACATTCTGAAAGATTTTAACCATGCACCATTATTTTTTTAAAAAAATCAGCACAATATCTTTGCGTCCTGCTGTTCAGATTATATTAAAATGCTAATTTTCCAGCAACTAATGCCAACATAATCACCTATTGTACAGGAAATTCCCCACACCCACCAGTTTTGTATCCTTGTTGTAATTAGTATTCATGTATAGCATTTTTAAAATAGATGATGTTCTTTAATTTAATTTTGGAACTGAGTAGAGGTTTTTAAAAGTGCAAATTTCAATAAATTTGGAACATTAGAAAATTTAGTAAAGCAAGATGCTGACATGACATGAATAGCAAAGTACTAAGTAAAAAGCATTTGGTACATTTCCAGCAAGACATTACTATTGTTGTTCCACATAATAGAGAACAGACATGGTGTACTGTCTGCGTATTCTCCATCTCTTTGAACATTGTGACATATGCTTATAGTAGGAGGCAAACTATGAGACACTTGGTTAATAAACTTTCCAAATGGTTACATGATGATCTCTTTTCATTTAATTTTCAATCTAGTTCTACTTGGAGCTAGACTTAGGTCAGGATTAGAGTAATGATCGTTTCTAATACGACATTAAATCTTCTGAAAAATTCTAGAACTTACTACAAAACTTAGTTTAAATTATAAACACTGGTTATTCACCATGTGCAAATCCACTGATGTGGCTTTAATAGTATTGGCTTCTGTGAAGGCATTTCTACGTTCATGTGGGAATTGACCTCCTACAAACATATGTTGCAGCATGTGAGTGCTACAGATAAACCAACCCATCTGAGTAACTTTGATGGAGGATGGAACATAATCAGAATATTCACATAGGAAATTGAAATCATGCTAGGCAGGGCTGAAAGAATTTTCATTGACACAATAGCGCAAAGCAATTTTCCCCATAGATAGTATGGTTAGAGTCAGTTCTAACCAACATCAGTCAAGATTATGGGAACTTCAGTTACATTTCTACATCTTTCACATTCCTATATCTCAGAGGTGGGTTTCAGCAGGTTCTGATCAGTTCTGGAGAACTGGTAGCAGAAATTTTGAGTAGTTTGGAGAACCGGCAAATACCACCTCTGACTGGCCCCGCCCCCATCTATTCTCTGCCTCCCAAGTCCCAGCTGATCAGGAGGAAATGGGGATTTTGCAGTATCCTTCCCCTGGAGTGGGATGGGAATGGAGATTTTACAGTATCCTTCCCCTGCCACGCCCAACAAGCCACGCCCAACAAGCCACACCACGCCCAACAAGCTATGCCCACAGAACCAGTAGTAAAAAAATTTGAAACCCACTACTGCTATATCTGCTAAATATTTGTATACATGTATACCAAGATTGTTTGTCATCTCTTTAAATAGTATCCATGAATAAAACGTATTCCTACTTGCCCACTTTTGAAAAGTTGAGTAGGCAATAATCTCCCCAGCCCTTCCCTTTGTGGAGTTATAGACCCTGGACAGTACAGTACAGTATATGCATTATTAAACATATGAAACTAATTATAGGAATGTGCTCACTGTTGCTGTTCTGATATTGTTGTGCTCACTGGTGTAACACAGACCTATTCATGTATGTAGATGCATTTCTATTACTGATTATTTTGATATGTCTTCTTGGTACATAAAAATTGCAGACATTTTGCACCTAACAAAACATCTGGTGGAAATCTAATAGTATTGTGTCATGTCACACATTTCGGATGTACAGTATGTACAGGGGCGGGTTTCTAATTTTTTTACTGCCACTCTGTGGGTGTGGCTTATTTGTGGGTGTGGCTTGCCAGCCATGTGACCGGGTGGGCGTGGCTTCTCAGACTGCTGAAGGGAGGGGAACTGAGATAGGTCCTGCCGCCCATTCCCCCTCCCCTCAGCAACTCAAGAAGCCTCAAGCGTGCAAAAATGCCTAGGATCATCACCGCGCATTCGTGGCTTCTCGGACTGCTGAAGGGAGGGGAATGGAGATAGCTCCTGCCGCCCATTCTTTCAGCATCTCACGTGTTCCCACAGCCATCCTCCCCTGCTTGGACTCACTGTGGGGTAGGAAGGCAGCGCATACGCAGTGCCAAAGGCTCGGCTTCTGGGCATGCCCAAAAGAATTTTTTAAATTTTTTTTAAAAAATTGCTTTTAAAAAATGGCGGTGCCCAGGCACCGGCAACTGACCGAACTGGTACTGTGACGTCACCAGCGGGCCGCTACCGGTGCTATAGAGTGGACCGCACCGGTAGGAACCCACCAGAGAGTTTGTAGCAAAGAAGAGATATAAAAGCTCTACTAGTTTAACTTTGAGATTAATGTTTTCTGTGATTGAAATGCAGCTTTACTCCATCATGATTTAATAAGCATAGATCCTTTTGGTTCATTCTTCTTTTTGATGAAGCCATATGTTTAAGACTGCCTGGTAATAGAGATGCTTTCAAATTAAATAGTGGCAGCTTCCATCTAGATCCAATCTCTGTACATAATGCCAATTGTGTCCTTATCCATATGCCATATGAGACTCAGTTCGTATCTACTTAATTTTGGACAGATTCTGAGTAATCATCCCTGTCTAAGAAATCCTGCTGCTATGGAACACCTTCCCTTTTGGCATTAAAATAAGAAGTGTGTTTCTGAGATACATTCTACATTTTTAATTTTAACACTGGATATCTGTTTTCCTTATTGCATCTGCTCTTAAACAATTCAGCTATTTGATTGCTTTCATGTAAAATGACATGTACATACAATACATAGTTTATACACTATATATATATATACATATATATACATATATATATATACACATATATATATACACATATATATATATATATATATATATATATATATATATATATATATATATATATATATATATATATATATATATATATATATATATATATATATATATATATATATATATATATTTCAGTCCATTACCAAATTATAGATTATAATTAAAGCAAGGCATAGTTAGGTTAATACTTCAGTAATAAAGTCAAAGTCATCAGCGGTATAATCACTAACTGAAAACTGTATTTCCACTTTCCTGACTTTGGAAAGGAAAGGAACGTCAAAAGAAGTACCACTGTAATCATAAGAGTTAAGTGTGGGTTATCACTTTTAAAGCCCTTCGTGGCATGAGTTCAGGCTATTTGAGGACCTGTCTCACCCCAATGGCACTAGGCCACCCTACCCATGCTGGCAGAAGGGGCATGCTGCAGACCTCATTGGAATTTTGGCTGATGGGGTCCAGCAAGAGAAATATTCCTGCCTTTTGGAAGATTATGCCCATCACGATGAGATCTGCATTCATCCTTTTGGCTTTCCTAAAAGGCTCAGAGACAAGGCTCTACCAACTGGCCATCTCCAGGTTGCCTAATGTGGCATTCTGGAGATGGGTAATGGATTAGATAACACCCCACCTCTTCCCTGGGGGGACTGGGCTTCCTTCCTCCCCATTTTGGTCAATTTAAATTTAGCTGAATTTTAAATTTGATATCTCTATTTGTTGTTTTAATGTTTTTCTATGGTATTTTTACTGAATGATCCAAGCCGCTTAGAGTCGCCTTTGGCAAGATAAGCAGTAGATAAATGACATAAATACATAAATGTGTTTTTGGAGCTCCCATTAAAATGAAAGGCTAAAGCTTTGTGTCTACTGTATTTGTGTTTCAAGTTCTTTTAACTGAACTATTTGCCAGATTGTCTCATCACATAGGTCTATTTGCATCGCTTAAACTTGGGTTTTGGCGTAGATATGTATGATTTTCATTTCCAGCAATGAAAATTGAAAATACAATTTTTGTAGGTAAGTATAACATATACATATTTGTGACTATGATATATATGACAGTTTAGTGTAGTGGTTAAGACATCTGGCTAGAGACTGGAAGACCATGAGTTCTAGTGCCATCGTGGGCACAAAGCCTGCTGGGTGAATTTGTGCTAGTCCCTCTCTTTCAACCAATATATTCAAAAAGTTAATAAGTGTTAATAAATTGTATGTTGGCCCCAACCCTCCTATGTTTTCATAAGGGCCTAAAGACGTGGCTTTGCCAGTCGGCTTGGGGTCCCAGTGGGGGAACACAATGGAAGTGGTTGATTGAGTAATAACAGATCCCACTCTGCCCCCCCACTCTGCCCCTGCCCTCCCCAGGTGTCTTTGGTTTTAATGTTTGATTTTAACTTTTTATGTTTTAACTTAGATGTAACTGTAAGCCACCCAGAGTTATGGTAAGATGAGCAGCCAATAAATGTTATAAATAAAGTAAAATAATAACATAAATAAAATATTTAAAAATATTTAAAAATGTTAAAATATATTTAAAAATATAAAAAATATAAAAATATAAAAAATATAAAAAATACTAAAAAATATTAAAAAATATTTTTAAAATATTTTTAAAATATTTTTAAAATATTTTTAAAATATTCTAAAAATATAAAATAAAATGTGTCTGCAGTGATAGGGCTACAAAACTGCAAAAATCAGAATTGCAAGACTGCAGCAAAGAAATACAGAAAACACTAACTCTTGTTATTGTCTTCTGGATTTTTGAAGCTCAGTCCGGATAGTCCTACAAAAAAAAAATTGAAGGAAATGAAATGAAATGTTTACCATGAATAGTTTTCTTGGATAACTTATTGGAAAAGAAGGAATCAAGAAGGAATCTAGTAGCACGTTTTCCAATGAACAAATATTATCAAAAGAAATAGCTTTCACAAGCTGTAGCTCACTTCATTAAATGGACAGAAATGCTAGAGTAATTAAGGATTAAAACTGGGGTAGAGAACAGTGGTGCAGAAAAAGGAAGGGGAAGAATATTTTTTATCCAGAACGAGGTAAGATGTAAGAGATATTGCAGCGCCTTACCAATTAACAATTTGTGATGTATTCAAAAAAACATTGTGTTTGTTGTGATTTCCGAAGATTACCTGAATTTTTTTGATATATATCAGTTCAATCGTTTCTTGCTCAATTAATTGTTAAAGTCTGGCTAAGATCCTTTTCAGCCCTCTATACATCATGCTCCATACCAGCACTGGTTCCTGAGTTGTTTAGTGAATATCCAAACATTGTAATAAGCAGGGGTGGCCAAACTATGGTTCTTTGAGGGTTATGTATGCATGGCTGGCTCAGGAATTCTGGGAGTTGAAGTCCACAGGTCCTCAAAGAATCATAGTTTGGCCACCCCTGTAATAAAGTTTCTTGTCCCTAAGTGCAAAATTGTGTTTTAAGGTGTATGTAATTTTTAGTGTTTATTCATTTTATATACTGTAAGTTGCCTATAATACCGAGAACAAGGTAGCTATACACTTTATTAAGTAAATGATTAATCAATTCAGGATTCTGTTCCTTTAAATCGGTAGCAACAAGCAGTAATGCTAGGAAACAAATTGAGACAAGGAAAAAAAATTATAACTGGTGAACTGACCTTGTCATGTTTTGTCAGTTGCATGCCCAGTTATGAATCTAATTATAAACTCAGACAAAATGTCTTTGTTCTTTAGAGATTTTGGTGCATCTTCAAATGTTTAAGTATATCACAAAAAGCATCTTCAGAATATGAGATGAGCAATATTGTTTTGGCTCCCATGCATTATAGTATCATATGTCTTGGTACATTTCCTCGATAGTTATCACATGTCCTTTCTTACCCTGATAAACTGAAATCAAACCAACAAAAATGCTTCTTACTCGCAGAGGTTTGCTCTGAGATGGTAAAAAGTTGTTGTTTAGATATATAATTTAATGTATAATTAATATCCCAGCTTTTATGAACACATTCTGAATACATATTGGGTGAAAGTTATTAGATCCAGCTGGTGAATTGATACTTTTTTTTCTTATTCTTCTGAAGGTACTGAACTAAACATAACAATTTGGAAAGCCATGAAGCCATGATAATTGCAATTTGGTTTATGCCGATACTTTTCCTGGAAATCTGTGGTCAATAAGATACACATTTGGGCATTAAATGAGTTAAGGTGAAGATGAAAGTGGCACTATTTTTCCTCAGAAAAATCTAAACTGAATACCTGTGAGATCTTTTTTATAGTTTGCTTTTGCATCTCTTCCTGAGTTCCAGCTGAAGATTCCAATTTATAGAATAAAATAGAATAGAATTCTTTATTGGCCAAGTGTGATTGGACACACAAGGAATTTGTCTTTGGTGCATATGCTCTCAGTGTACATAAAAGAAAAGATACATTTGTCAAGAATCATGAGGTAAAAAATACTTACCGTATTTTTCAGAGTATAAGACGCGCCTTAGTTTTGGGGGAGGAAAACAAGGAAAAAAGGCCTCTGCAGCAATTTGCCAAACAGCAAACAGCACAGATGATATACACTGTTTGCTGTGTATTTCTGTGCATGTGTGCTTGACCCATAGAAATAGCAAAGAATTGGAGAAATGTACATTATGGCAGTATATTAATCCCAGAAAGTTTTCTTAAATGTAATCACACTAACTCCTCCCAATTATTTAAACAGATCTACTCCAAACATGACTAAGTCAGGGTTTAATTCAGCTGCCTTATTTTAATACTAATACGTAATACTAAAACAGGACAATTCAGATTATACTTTTACAGATCTTTAAAATTGATGTGGCTTTCTGGAAGGTTTTCTGCTATTTAAAAGAAGATACAATAGCACTGGGCCTCTTCAGAGCAAGCATTTATTTTAAAAAGCTTCTTCATTTTGTTAAGTTGTCTAGAACAATAATAAAGCAGTCTTTAAAAAATAAGTTATAATTTGAACACTCTACAAACATTTAACAAAATAACATATTAACAGAATCTGCCTGATTCTTCAAGAGCTGAAGTGGTGCAGTGGTTAAATGCAGCCATTGCAGGCTGACTGCTAGTTCAACAGTTCAGTTTTTCAAATCTCACTAGGCTCAAGGTTGACTCAGCCTTCCATCCTTCCGAGGTCGGTAAAATGAGGACCCAGATTGTTGGGGGCAATATGCTGAACTCTGTAAACCGCTTAGAGAGGGCTGTAAAGCACTATGAAGCGGTATATAAGAAAAGTGCTATTGCTATTGCCTCTACCTAGGATAGAACTCACAACCTCCTGACTGTGAAGCAAGAGCTCTTTCCTCTAGGCTACAGTAGCTGTAGCTTACTGTCTTGCAATTTCAGCAATGTAACATTGCCAGCAGTTTATCTCCCAGCATGTTGTCTCATTACAGCCACCGTAGTTAGTTTCATTTTACCATGTGGCTTGCAAGCCTCTGTCAGCTGTAGATCGGGAGGCAAGTAATCTTTTAGTGTGCTAATAAGGCTTCTGTTTCTGTTCTGTTTGCTGCAAAGAGGTAAATTGTTGACAGGCAGAGGCCAAAGGGTGGGGGTGGCTGGGTGGGGCTGCATTCGGTGTATAAGACACACCCAAATTTTCACCCTCTTTTTGAGGGTAAAAATGTGCGTCTTATACTCCAAAAAATACGGTAATGATTGTCATAGGTTACAAATAAGCAATCAGGAAACAATCAATATTAATATAAATCGTAAGGATACATGCTACAGTTACAGTCATACAGTCATAAGAGGGAGGAGATGGGTGATAGGAACGATGAGAAGACTAATAGTAATAGTAATGCAGCCTTAGTGAATAGTTTGACAGTGGTGAGGGAATTATTTGTTTAGCAGAGTGATGCCGTTCGGGGAAAAAACTGTTCTTGTGTCTAGTTGTCTTGATGTGCAGTGCTCTATAGCTCTATAATGGAAAATTAATTTTACAGGCTAAATTATGATTTCAACTTGATGGAAAGAATGTTGTCCTAGCTTATCATTTCCACTTTGATTAGACAAGACTAGAACCCCTTGCCTCCCTATATTTTTTCCCTTGATATTTACATTACTTCTATTATGAGAGTGGGGGAGGGATGGAAGGAGAGAGAATCCATTTCAGTTTATTGTTGAATTCATATCTTCACTGTCCTATTTGAGTTCAAGATAATACATGTACAAAATATTATATGTAGATAAACCCCAATTTATCTGCAAAAGAATAATGGGCAAAAGAAAAATTACCAAATAGCCAGTGAGCTACAAATATAGCCTTTGTAGTATTTTTTTTTAAAAAAATATTTATACATTGTTTTATTTATTTTCCATATATTTTGGCAATTTGATTATATTTGGATATCTTAATAGCGATTGTCTTTCTATCAACAGTTTATACTAAGTCTATTGAGGGAGAAGGAAGAAGGTCTCCTATATGCTTGGAGTTCTTTATGATGCTTCTTTCTGCTTTTTGAAATCCCTCAAAATAATGTATGAAAGTTTTAGTGTCTTTAGATACATCATGGCATTATATCCTAAATTTTAAGGAAAGATAAGAGAGGTCCCTAAACAATTAATTGTTCGTAACCAGCAAGACACTGGTTACAGATTATAACATTTTTGGTTCTTAAGTTCCTAAAATGTAGGAACTCTGAAGTCACTATTTTTTTTAAAAAAAGATTATTATTATTCTCAAATTGAAATGGAGTAGACTGCATTAACACTAACCCTGAAAATAATTGTGCCGAGCA
This sequence comes from Diadophis punctatus similis, assembly GCA_023053685.1. Classification (NCBI taxonomy): domain Eukaryota; kingdom Metazoa; phylum Chordata; class Lepidosauria; order Squamata; family Dipsadidae; genus Diadophis; species Diadophis punctatus. The sequence continues at coordinate 293,303 of JALIGW010000164.1, forward strand.
GTTGATTTATTTTTTTATACCTATAGCTATAATTCAAGGAGATAAAGCTATTTTGATCACAACAAAGATGCAAAGAATATGACACAGTTCTAAAGACGAAAGAAATATCTTTATTATCATCGACTATACTTAGCTGAAAATATAGATTGCAGCAACTGATATGAAGAATAGCTAAACAAACAAAAACAGAGATGCTTTTTACATATTGCATTATTTTAAAAATTCAGGAGCAAGTGTTTGAAAACCTATCTTCCTTTGATGGGACAGATGTGGGCTCCTTTAATTGGTTTTGTTTGTCTTGTTATATAGTTATATTCCACTAGATCTGTTTTATCCCCTGTAAGGTGATTTTAAAAAAAATCCTACTGAATTTATTTTGCTTTCTTTATATCATGTGTATACAGAAACTATTTGTAGCATCCTACTTACTGTGCAACATTAAAACTGGAAAAAAATAGTTCTAAGAGATTTTTCACACAGGTAGTTTATTAATTTTCCGTGATTAAGTGAATTGGAATATTTGCATATTTATTTTGCCCAGACCTTGCTGCATGTGTGCTAAAACCATGGACACTCACTGGTTTTCTTAGCTGCTTCTAAACTGACCAGATAAATGTCCTTTGAGTCAACCTGTGACTCCTTCACCAAGTGACTCAGTTATGAATTAACAAAGGGGGGCGGAGACAATGTCACAGCGAGACGGACGTTTCTCTCGGTATCTCCAAGTAAACTCCGATACTCCCAGCTGATTGGGGATCCGATTAGAACTGAAATCAGATCAGAACGCTCTGGAGGAGCGGGGAGTAAGGGAGACACTGAACGGCGGACCAGGGGCATCACAGACCCCCCAGGAAGCCGGTAATAGCCTCCCGACCATCAGCTGATGACAGGCGACTAGAATCGCCATTATTTCTTCATCCGTCCTATCGCAAGAATAGATAACTGAACAGCATCTTTACTTTAATTAGCATTTATGCAGTTCTCTAAATTTGTATGGGTTAGGGTTAGGAAGTCTGAAAAATAATATTTCTTAGAACTGTTATCCTAAATTATACACATATACATATGGACACGCACTCACAGTAATGCATATATAGATATATGCGGTTGGCAGAAATTGTGAATACTTAAATCACAGGGGAATATAATATGCAATATTCAAACCATGATTAAAATGGTCTTAAAATGCATGTTGGTGATTCCAGTGTTAATATGCTAATTCATACGTAGTATGATTAAAAGGAATACATTTATCCTAAGTCAAGACCCACGGGAGTCTTTCTAAAGCTTCATTATTAATAGTGGACAATTATGGAATGTCCTAGGAGGGTTTTCTATTGGGTTTTGAATATTATTAATTTAGTGTTACTCTGGACCCAGAGAAACAACAGAGCCTAAGTTTCTTCTGACAATATTACAGAGACATTCATACTAGCCTCATTAAAGTGCATAGGATAATTCTACACCTCCCTGTTGGTCTCATATATTAACATTGCTACAATATATAATATTGTGGGGTTTTGCTCAGCAGTGCTAAAATTTGTCAGATGATGACCTGTGTCATAAACCAGTCTTAATCTAGTTTTTGTCATTCTAAAGTCTTCTGTACTATCGGTATGATATATTTAATCTGCCATATACTAACCTTTATGCTCCCCTACACCCCATTTTAGGTTCTATTTAGACTTTTTTTGTATATAATTTGGCTTTATATCCTTTATATTTCTATTTGTTTTCAGCCTTTTGTGTATTTTCTATGTTTTTAATTGATTGTATCACTCCTTCCTTACGATGGAATTTGACCATAATAAATATTTTATTTGATATTTAAATCCCAGAAATTTTTTAGTTGAGATTATTTGCCCCATGAAAGATGTAGAAAAAATGTTTTTAGAATACATCACCATTAGTTGATAAATATTGTGGGTATGGGTGCAATAGCTCAGTGGTTATTAGCTCCCGTCCTTACTTCAGCTCCTGCCAACCTAGCAGTTTGAAAGCATGCAAATATGAGTAGATAAATAAGTACCACTTTGGTGGGAAGTTAACAGTGTTCTGTGTGCCTCGGTGTATAGTGATGCTGACTACATGATCACAGAAATGTCTTCAGACAATGATGTCTGCCTCAGCTAAGAAACGGAGATGAGCACTGATCCCTAGAGTTGGAGATGAGTGGACAGGGGAAACCTTTATCTTTATTGTGGGTACACAACACAAGGAAAAGCCATAAGGTGTTTCATCCTTTCATTTGCTTTTTGATATCTGGGTGGATTTTGGATGTTTTTCATTATCCTAATTAATGTTTCATATTTTGGGGCATTAAGTGGCACTTTAACCATGGAACAGTACACTTTTGTACATAAAATGGAAAAATAAAATATGTACATCTGGACAAAGGAATATGTATCCATGTGCTGCCCCGCTCCCCTCACATACGCATGTACAGCAAGTGTTCTACAGGTGTTTATTCAAACTCCACAAACAGGTCCTCAGAAAGCACCCTGCAATGCAGATTCAGATTCTTAGCACAGCAAGAACCACTGGGTAACTGAGTCCAATGGGCACACACGATGTCCAGGAAAGCAGTCCATGAACCGAACGGGTCAGGATACATGAGACACAAACCCACAAGGCGTGGAACTGGGTATGTTGCTACAGCAATGCTGAAGTCCTTCTGGTGGGATTAACTATGCAGCATTGCTGCAGCCCTTCATGAGAGGCAAGATTGCTTCCAGTGGTGGGTTTCAAAAATTTTTATTGCCAGTTCTGTTGGCGTGGCTTGGGCATGGTGAATCTGAAGATACGAACTGAGTCTCATATGGCAAATGAATAAGGACACAATTGGCATTGTGTACAGAGATTGGATCTAGATGGAAGCTGCCACTATTTAATTTGAAAGCATCTCTATTACCAGGCAGTCTTAAACATATGGCTTCATCAAAAAGAAGAATGAACCAAAAGGATCTATGCTTATTAAATCATGATGGAGTAAAGCTACACTTCAATCACAGAAAACATTAATCTCACAGTTAAACTAGTGGAGCTTTTATATCTCTTCTTTGCTACATACATCCGAAATGTGTGACATGACACAATACTATTAGATTTCCACCAGATGTTTTGTTAGGTGCAAAATGTCTGCAATTTTTATGTACCAAGAAGACATATCAAAATAATCAGTAATAGAAATGCATCTACATACATGAATAGGTCTGTGTTATACCAGTGAGCACAACAATATCAGAACAGCAACAGTGAGCACATTCCTATAATTAGTTTGATATGTTTAATAATGCATATACTATACTGTCCAGGGTCTATAACTCCACAAAGGGAAGGGCTGGGAAGATTATTGCCTACTCAACTTTTCAAAAGAGGGCAAGTAGGAATACGTTCTATTCATGGATACTATTAAAAGAGATGACAAACAATCTTGGTATACATGTATACAAATATTTAGCAGATATAGCAGTGGTGGATTTCAAATTTTTTTACTACTGGTTCTGTGGGCATGGCTTGTTGGGCATGGCTTGTTGGGCATGGCAGGGGAAGGATACTGTAAAATCTCCATTCCCACCCCACTCCAGGGGAAGGATACTGTAAAATTCCCATTTCCTCCTGCTGGGACTTGGGAGACAGATAATAGATGGGGGCGGGGCCAGTCAGAGGTGGTATTTGCTGGTTCTCTGAACTACTCAAAATTTCCACTACTGGTTCTCCAGAACTGGTCAGAACCTGCTGAAACCCACCTCTGATTTCTTCCTCCTGAGTAGTCTAGCTGACCAGCATTGTGCCTGTCTCATCTCTGCCCTACATGTCCTTGGATCAGGACAAGGTGTGGACTCCACCTCCTTCTCATTGCTAATCGGCGGCAGCTGCTCCTGGTCCTTGCCTGGAGCCTCCTGGACAACTTGCTGTAGTTGTATCTCGTCTCGCTCTGCCTCTGCCTGTTGCTTGTCCGATCGATCCAGCTGAGCCTGATCTGTCAGGCTAGCACTCTCCGAGCCCTCATCCAGGCCGTTGCTCTACTCCGCACTTCCTCTGCCAACTCAAGATCCTCCTCTGAACTCGCACCCGGAGAGGGGTCCAGGGGCAGATCCATGGGGAATCATTTTAGTTCAGCATTATTTCATTTCATTATTCTAATATTTTTGTTTTTAGAAATTTTACTAAGACCAGTGGTTCTCTGTACTAAGTCTATCTTGCCTGTAATAATAGATTTGATTCAAAGGGAATTGTTCCATCACAGAGGATCCAGTATAGGCTACATTCTTAGTTTGTGGCCTAAGAGCCATCTATTCAAAGTACTTCATGTTTACTTCGAATGGCATGTCAACAGAATACATACTTCAAATATCTGAATGTCTCCCCTGCTATTTCATATAGATGCTGAAGAGAAAGAAGGCAAGAATTAATTTCTGAAGGTCCTGCGGTTCAAACTGCATAGGATTGAACAAAAATCTCCCAGTCCTTCAGGCAAAAATGAAAGCAGCATAACACTGTAATTCCATTCCCAATTCTCTAAACAATATCCCATGGCAAAATGGTATTATAGATAACCGATAGAGCCAAATAAATAAATAAATTTGGCTGCATTCCTCATGATTCTCTTGGAGTAAAGGTCATAAATCAGGACCACTCATGCTCTATGCAGACCTGAAGCTAGACAAAAATAGATTTGGATAAACATTTTTTTCCAAGCATACTTGCATCCAGAAAGTGGTTGTTAGGGTCTAGGTCAGGCATCTTCACGCACCTCTTAAGACTATGAGTATCTTGCCTCACAAAAAGAAGAATTTAGTATTCTTTATTTTATTTGTATGTATTTTATTTATTTGTCAAACATGTGCAGGGTAACAGATATAACATGTACATGAACTAAGGAAATGAATACAAATAAATGGGGACAGTAGGATAGGGATGGTAGGCACGCTGGTGCGCTTATGCATACCCCCTTTATGGACCTCTTAGAATGGGGTGAGGCAGTGGCGGGTTGCTTCCTTACTGGTGCCGGTGCGTTGTGTGCGGATCTCCACATTTTTTGGGGGGCTCACTATGCGCGCACCCCCCCTTGTGCGATTTTGCTTCTGTGCATGCACGGAAGCAAAATCACGCAGAAATATTGTGAGGGGACATGCACGCGCGTGACATTTCAGCGAGATTTTGCTTCCACGCATGCGCAGAAGCAAATTCACAGCAAAAGATGGCGACACGCACAACGGATCGGCAGAGAGGGCTCCGGAGCGGTCGCTCACAAATTGCGCAATCAGCCGCTCCCTACTGGAGCTGTGCACCAGACAGCTCTGGCAGGAACCCACCTCTGGGGTGAGGTCCACGGTGGACAGTTTAAGGTTGAAGCTGTGAGGGTTTGAGGTTGTAACAATGGAGTCAGGTAGAGCATTCTAGGCATTGACCACTATGTTGCTCAAGTCGTATTTTCTGCAGTCGAGTTTGGAGCGGTTTACCTTGAGTTTGTATTTATTGTTTGCCCGAGTATTATTGAGGTTGAAGCTGAAGTAGTAGTTAACAGGTAGGATGTTTTAGCAGAACATTTTGTGTACTATGCTTAGATCAGACCATAGGCGGCATAGTTCTAGGTTGTCCAAGCCCAAAATTTCGAGCTTGGTGGCATAAGGGATTCTATTGTGAGCAGAGGAGTGGAGTACTCTTCTTGTGAAATACCTCTGGACCCGCTCAATTGTATTAATGTCTGATATACAGTGTGGATTCCAGGCAGATGAGCTGTATTCAAGAATTGGTCTGGTAAAGGTTTTGTAATTAGATAAAGGTTTTTAATTAGATAAAACTATCTAATTAGATCCTCCAAGTCTGATTCCAAAATAGCCACAATGAACAAAGGTTTAAAGCCCATCTTGACCATTTTCAGGACAGTAATAACTGGAAATGATTCTATAAATTCTAATTGACCAAATTCCTATAATTAACAGAATCTACAAAAATTGTATCATCTAATGTGTTAAAGCTTCCAGTTGACTATGGATTTTAGTTTATTTCTGTCTGCTTCTCATTTTTTTTCACACCCATGGACATCAGCATAAAATGCAGATATTCTATGTTGGTCAACTTTAGCAACTGGAGAAAGGGTGAGATAAAAAATACAATAATATTGCATTAAAATGTTATTTTTTTTCTGTTTTAATATCTATAACCTGTCTAGAATCCATGACAACAGGCAGCAGATAATTTGCATAAATAATAGATAATTATGTGATGGATATGTAGATTTTATTTGTAGTCCATTATTTCATGTAAAGGAGTCCATTTTTCAGGGCAATAACCTACAATAAAATAATAGACACTTGCTGAAAGCATTAAAAATACTACTACTAATACTACTACTATTACAAATAGTAGTATAATAATATACTACTAAAGAATATTTTGTCATGACTAAAATACAGCAAACGTTTTGACTAGTTAAATGAAGTTTAGTCTTGCAGTAATTATTATCTTACAATTCGGTGTTGAAAGCTACTATTTATATGGTATTGCAAACTACCTTGTAGACGTACTTTGTCCTAATATAAATTGCTACTCTTAGTTTGGGATTTTAAAAAGATACACTGTGGTTTTCTATGGGAGTATATTTTTTGGTTCACCAAAATGGATTCTACTGTTACACAGATGAACACACTTTTGCCCTGATTCTACAGTTACTTCTATGCATCAGTTGTATCCTTTCCTGTACTTCAGACAATCACTTACACCTTAGCCACCTCATTAATGGATTATTGTAATGTACTTGACATGGGGCTGCCCCTGAAGACCACAGCTAGTCCAGAATGCAGTGGTGCAGTCAGTGATCATTATCATCTTCATTTAACGACCACATAATCCCTTGTGAGGTGATGTCAGGGCAACTGAATGGAGCTAGCAGAGTGTTTTAATAGCTGGATGCCCTTCCTGTTGCCAATGCAGAGTTTTGTTCAGCAGATATATTCTCAGTGTGCCCAGAGAGAGAAATATTTGCCTCTACCTAGGATCGAACTCACAGCCTCCTGATTGTGAGGCAACAGCTCCACCTCTAGGCCACCGCACCATTCCTGGTACAGTCAGTGATGAGCATGTCTAATTATGTCCATGTGACCCCATGATCCACAAGTTGCATTGATTATTGGATAGCTCCCAGATGCAATTCAAGGTGACGATTATGACCTGTATATCCCTTACATGGCATAGTGCTGGTTGTATGAGGAACTATCTATATTTGGTTGTCAATGAGGTTTGATATTGTGGCACACTTAATTTAGCTGCCTCTCAGCCGAATGACATTGAAGAAGCAGTTAAAGATCTGACTGTTTTTCCAAGCTTTTAAGCAGGATAAAAGTTGAGCTCTGGTTAGATCAGGCTTTTTTAGTTTATATGTTTGTTTGCTCACTAATTTTTTTTGTCTTTTGTCTCCCCCCCTCCACTTTTTAATTGTAAACCATGTACTCTTCAGGGATGGATTCTACTTACCTTCCCCACCGGTTCGCATTGCGATAGAAGTGCACATTTTGCACGCATGCGTGCATCCGCTCGCACAAATTAACTTCAGAGCATGCTCAGTAATTAAAAACAAGCCTGAAAAACAGCTGAGGAGCTGATCAGCTGGGCTTCGGAAGAAGCAATAAAGGTCCATGTTAGAACCCTGTTCAAACGATTGGGTGTGTTAATATATGATTAAGCCACAAATCAATGTTATGTGTATATTGCTTTAAATGCATTGTGGATGAGTACTATATAAGTAAGCAAGAGAGCATGCTCAGTGTGGTTTGGTGTGGTGAGTGGTGTTTGATGGTGTATTCCGGATTGAAGACTCTCTGCTGCTTTACTGATGAGTAGATTACTTTATAACTGTGTGGAATTGCTGTGAACAGAAGAGTAACTATTTGTGATAGTATAGAAGTGAGTGATAGCTGTAATCTTTGTTTGTGAGTTAAAACAAAGATAGGCAAGAAGAAGAAACTTCGCATTGACTGAATAACCGTGTATGACTTGGACTTCCTATTTAACTTTGCTACTATTCAAGTAAAACTATTTTGTACATACTAAAGATATTCTGTTTATTGACTGAATAGCATTCATATCAAACTGCAACACCATTACTACAACACATTTCGCTGTGTATGTGCTTAACAGCACAATAACTCCTTAATAGTCCATATAAACCCAGGGGCGGGAGGACGGGCCCACTTCCAAGCACACAAAGAACAGGTTCTGCATGCGCAGAAGAAAAAAACCCGGAAAAAAATCAAAAAAAAAATCCCCCCCAAAAAATATAGCGGCTCCCATGGACTGGCACTGACTGGTCCGGATCTGTGACGTCACCAGCGGGTTGCTACCAGTTCGGGCGAACCGGTCTGAACCAGGAGGAACCCACCTCTGGTACTTTTACATCGTAAATAAATTGTACATTGTATTTATGTATGCATAAATAATCTCTAATCCAGATATAGATATAGACAACATAACAAGTGGATTCAGATATGAAAAATGAATCTAAATATCATGGAAACTCTAGTTTAAAAATCAGATCCATGAAAAAATTTCTTCCCTTGATCCAAATGAGTAAAATGTGATAGTTTCAATTACCTTCATTAAAATTGAACTTTCTACATGTTTAGCTAAGAGTTGCTGATAATTCCCTAAATTCAGTGTTTGGAATATTAGGAAGTCTTTTATTAAGACAGGTGTCTTCTTGAAGAGTTTGAGAAAGTCAAGTCAAATAATTACCTTTTGTTAATGTTCCTTTTTGTTTCTTAAACTACTTCTTACATTCTTCTATGCACCAATTTATAATACTTGTCATATGGGTGCGCCTTAGCATTTCCTCCATTCATATTTCCATCAGCACGTTGCCATCTAATAATTAAATATGCCATTAGCCATCTCTGCTTTCTTGCCTACTTTAAGTTGTGCCTGGGTTTGTATTGTTTTGTTCAAAATTTCTTCATATTACTCCTTTTGTCTTCTCAGTTTCATTTCACGTATTTATGCTGATGAATTATGCAGAAAGCAGATTATGAATCTTGGTGCAAACAATAGAAGTGAATGATAAAGCTACATATATTCTTGGTTAGGTTTTAACAGATTAACAGATTAAAAGAGTTGGAAGGGACCTTGCAAGTCATCTAGTCCAACCCCTTGCCCAAAGCAGGAGATCCTACATCTGCCTCTACTTAGGATCGAACTCACAACCTCCGTTTATATCTCTCTTTTCTTTGGACAAAGAGACACTTTATTTTCAGCCCAGTGCCTGCAGTTCATTATCATTATTATTATAATTATTGTCCTCTGAATCACTTAGGCTGCAGAAGAGATCTTTGATAAATGTAGTGTTATCTCTAAAAGTTAAATGATTTAGGAGTGCTGTAAGGATATAAGATTAAGACTTGCAGCTGGATATAGACTACTGGTTGTCCATCCTTGTTTTAATAGCTCAGTTTGATTATGTAACATTTCCTCTTGCAATTTTATTTCCAAGTAAATAAAGAGTCAAGTAAAATCGATTGGAATGAGAGTAGAAGTTAACCAGTGAGCTTCTGTAGTCCAGGGTAAACTTCTTAGTCTTATCCCAGGGCCTAATCATTACGCCATCATTTGCTCTCATTTCATCTTAATTTTTATTTTAATTCCAGAATCTTCCAGAATAAGGTTGCTTTAGCCCTTGTTATTGCAGCTTACTCTATTTGCATCTTCTTTAGTACAACTCTGTGCTATTAAAGAAATGCTTACAAATCAAAAGGTGAAAAGTCAGATACCGTGCTTCCCTGAAAATAAGACCTGGTCTTTTTTTCTTTTGGGCCCCAAAATAAGGTCTTATTTTTTGGGAGGGATGTCTTACCCACTTACCTTAGGACCACCACAGCCAGGCCTCCCACGTCCCAACACCTGTCACACTGCTGTTCGTCACACCATGTGGCTCGTCGCACCAGTGCCATCGACATGCCATGTGGCATCATGCCATGAGTGGCGGCACCAGTATGATGTGCCATGCGGCACGACAAGCCATATGGCATCAGCGTGATGAGCCATGCAGTGTCCTGCCATTTGCGGCGGCACTGGCACAATACGCCACATGACATCCAGTTGCGAGCGGCCACAGAAGATTTCAGGCAGCAGCACAACAGGTATCAGGTATTGAAGGCCTGGCTCTGGTGGTCCTAAGACAAGCAGGTGTGGGGCATGTGGGGCAGGTCCTACCCCCCACCTCCACCCTAGCTTGATTTTTACGCATGCGCCTCACCCCACCTCGTACAACCAGTGGGCGGGGCTTAATTAGGGCTTATTTTGGGGGTAGGGCTTATATTAGGCGCAGGATTGAAAATCAGGCTAGGCCTTGTTTTTGGGGTAGGTCGTATTTTCAGGGAAACACAGTAAAAGATGCATAGCCCTGGACAAGGTCATTAGAATTTGTGAAGAAATCCTGTAATATCTTTGCTCAAGTGGCTAAAAAAGTCACATAACGAGCCATACATTGGCAATAACAGGTAGAACTCAAACATCCTGCATTTTCTAAACAAAAAGTCTTCTTTAGATCAAACAAGAGTCTATCATATTTCACCTCTATTAGCAAACCATTCCTTGCTGTTTATATTCCATTTCATATTCAATTTTAGACACATGAAAAAAAAACAGTTCTAGCATTCTGACATGATACCAAGATTCATCCAAATAAAAATCAAAAAGGATTTGGAATCTCAGAACAATGAAACAACACTATTAAGAGACTCTACACATCCTTATTTCATATGCTTTGTGTTTTAGCAGCAAACCCAAACACACTGTCACCTCTGAGATTGCATTACTGTGCCTTGAGGGAAGACTGATCTTACTAACATCTTCTGAAGATGTGCAGCAGATGCACAGCAGATGCTGTAAGCAAGTGAAGTGATGCAGCCACTCTGTACCCTGGTATCTAAAACACTTTGCTTCCTCCTGTTGTTTCAGAAGGACATTTTGCTAAAATTCTGGGAGTTGAAGTCTTCCAGGCTTAAAGTTGCCAAGGTTGGAGGTGTTTACTCTACTGTATACAGTATATGGAATGGCATCCTTTCAGAGGCACAGCCCTATCACCTAATGAACCACAGTACAAAAATCACTGTACTTTGATACTAAACAATAGGTAAAATTCAAGTTAGGGATTCTTTTTATAAACCCATAGAAAGATAAGTTACACTTCATCAAGTTTCTGCTCTTGGTAATCATGGAACATCTTCTGATAAATGAACATCTAGATAAATATTTTATCAAGATAATTTCACCTTCACTGCACTGCACTCTTTTCTAATTAAATTACTTAAATTCAATGAAGTGATATCCTGTTGTTTGAACAAGCAGATAGCATCCCACAAATTAAACTACAGACTGTAAGCTGATAGTATTGTGGATGTTGACCACCTTGAGTATTTATAAATTTATTTATTTAGTTAGTTAGTTAGCATCTGGCATATCATACATGGACTAGCAATATATATATACAACTCATGTTGTAAGCCGCCCAGAGTCCTGCGGGAGTTGGGCGGCCTATAAAAACAATAAATAAAATAAATAATAAAAATAAATATTAACACTTCATCTAGATTAGTAGAACACAATAAAATATATGTGTTAAAAATATCTATGTTTAAATACCAATGTCTAGGACAGTGATGGCGAACCTATGGCACGCGTGCCACAGGTGGCACGCGGAGCCATATCTGCCGGCACGTGAGCCATTGCCCTAGCTTAGTTCCAAGGCGCATGTGTGCACCGGCCAGCTGATTTTTGGCTCACGGGGAGGCTCTGGGAGGGTGTTTTTGGCTTCTGGAGGGCCTCCGGGGGGTGGGGGGAGGGCATTTTTGCTTTCCCCAGGCTCTAGGGAAGCCTGGAGAGGGCGAAAAACGGGCCTACTGGGCCCACCGGAAGTCAGGAAACGGGCCATTTCCAGCCTCCAGAGGGCCTCCGGGGGGCGGGGGAAGCTGTTTTCGCCCTCCCCAGACATTGAATTATGGGTGTGGACACTCGCGCGTGTGCGATAGCAGGCGCGCATGCGCTTTAGGCACCTGAGGAAAAAAAGGTTCGCCATCACTGGTCTAGGACATCTAACCATTGTAGCATAGCATGATTTATATTTTTTTAAAAAAAGACATTGCACCAGTATATGCCATCAGCTTACAGCCGGTCATGATGTGATCTACAGTTTGACGTGAGACCCTGCAGTCACCCTGTTGGGAGGATACTACATAAAATAATAAAGGGTGTTTGTGTTGAATGATCATTATTGAATGATCCTTTCTGTGTGACCTGGATTTGTAACTTATTTCTCTGCTTATATGAAATAATTGAACTTTTAAAATAACAGGCTATCTTTTTCTCATGTCAGAATGAAAGCATCAACTACTGATGTGTATCCAATAAATTTAAAAGGATGTAAGCTATTCTGAGTTAAGCTGTTTTTTGCAACTGACTGTTGGTGATTTTGTCAATGCCGACAGTGTTCAAGTGGTGCTCCAGTTGTTTTGGGATTCCACCCAAGGCACCTATTACTACTGGTACTATCTTTGCTTGATTTTTCCAGTCATTACTTTTTGTAAGTCTTTGTATTTTGTTATCTTCTCCAATTCTCTCTCTTCTATTTTGCTGTCTCCAGGTACTACCATGTCCACTATCCACTTTTTTATCATTCTTATCAACAATTGTTAAGTCTGAGGTGATTGTAGTAGACGTTTGTTTACTTGAATTCTAGAATCCCAGAGTATTTTAGGGTTTTTTTCCCCTCCATTTTCTATTCCTTTCTCTATTTTATGATCCCACCAGTTCTTGCCTGCCATCAAATTTTCACATCTGCCAATGTGGAAAGGACTCAATAGGTGGATAAAAATGTCAAATTCAGTCTAATCATCTGTCTAACTATGTGACAAGCCACAATAATAACAAGAAGAAATTTGAAGGAAAAATTGAAGTATCAAAAATGCCACCTATTATTTTATGTGCTATGAAAATCAATAAAAGGCTGGTTAGTAACTTCCACACATCAAGTCAGTTGGACTTACTTACATTGCAAGATATAAAATCTAATTTGACATGAATTGAGAAATGATATTATGGCTAACGTGAATATTGTGGAAGCAGATATTCTCATTCCCTGCCCCAATCCAATATCATCCCATCACATCTAAAAATAAACTTCGGGGGGTGGTAATAGTTCTGTTATGATAACTAGTAACTTCAAAAATTGTTCCAGCACTTTGCTTTTCTGTCGCTTCAATATGTACTGTGAATTGTGACAGAGTCATCCAGCTGGTTGAGGTGATAAAAATAAGTTGCAATTTCAGAAATCATGTTACAAATATATATCATGTTCTGACAGATAATTTGAAGCTATTTGAAGTAGCGGTCTATCAACTTTCCAAGGTGGAAAAAGCTGATGTATCTATGTCACCATTTAAAACAAACAAATAAATAACTTGTCACCATTTAAAACAAACAAATAAATAAGCAAAACCAGCTCATCATGTTAGCATGACTAAGGAAGCTGAAGGCACTTGGGTCAACAGTATAGCAACTAGCTGAAAGACCATCTGTCCTGGAAGATACATGGTAAAACTATTTCTTAGAAAAAGTGGATGCTTTAATTCCTAGTTACGCTGTGACTTCTGATACCGTCAGAGTTTCCCTTCAAAGGAGAAAACCATTCACATGCCTAATACAATTTTTACATATACCAAGCAATTGTCCCCATCTAAATAATGTTATACAGTATGCAGGTAATAAGAATTTTTTTCTCCCCTCACAAATGTAGGTCATTGGCTACTGACTTACCAGGGATGGAATTGTCTCCCTGGAGCAAAAATCAAAGATGTATTTGTAATTTTGTATTTGTTTATTTGTCAAGCATATATGATTATAAGCAAAGTGCAAACAGTAAAACATGATTGAATATATATGTAATAGTACAAGCATGAATAAGAGTAAAAGAGGTATGAATATATGGGTACATTAGGACAGGAATGATAGGCACGATTGTGCGCTTATGCACACCCCTTACCGACCTCTTAGGAATGGGGTGAGGTCGATGCAAAACCACAGTTGGCTATACTTTCAAATATATTTACTAGTTTAAAAATTTTGGGGGCCTGTTTCACAAGGGGTGGCAACCAATATTGTAGTAATGTGTTAGTCAGTATTCAATTAGAGGGGATATCATGTGTATATGTGTTGATTTTTTCTTCTTCTTTTCAATGCACTTTTTCAATGTCTTGATTATTTTGTATTTTTTTTAGTTTTGTATTTTAACTTACCTTTGAATAAAATAAAATATAGAAAAAGAGAATATATATATATATATATATATATATATATATATATATATATATATATATATATATATATATATATATATATATATATTCTTTTTCTACATACATACATACATACATACATACATACATACATACATACATACATACATACATACATACATACATACATACATATATATATATATATATATATATATATATATATATATATATATATATATATATATATATATATAAACCTTTCCCTGGTACAAGCTGATATAGGAGGAGAGCCTGTGGCTTAGAGGTTAAAAGTACTGCCTTATAGGCAGGCTTCCCAGGTTCAAATCCCAGTAAGGGTATGGCTAGCTGATGAGAGCTAAATAGCTTGAAATAAATCTTTACTAGTCTCCCTTCATTTTCAGTATCAGCAAAAATGTGTTACACATAGAGAAAATAGTTTGTTGTCTAAAGCCTGTTGTCTAAAGCCTGGATGGCCCCTGGAGGGGCTGAAAGGCAAAAAGGAAGCAGTATGCTCCCTCCCATAATTGGGTATACCAGGGTGACTCAACAGGGAAAAAAAGCATATAACCCTTCCCTGGTACAAGCTGATATAGGAGGCGAGCCTGTGGCTTAGAGGTTAAAGGTACTGCCTTATAGGCAGGCTGCCCAGGTTCAAATCCCAGTACTAGTCTCCCTTCATATATATACACATACACATACACATACACACACACACATAAACACATAAACACACACACACACACAAACATTCATATATATATATATATATATATATATATATATATATATATATATATACATACATACATACATACATACATACATACATACATACATACATACATACATACATATATATATATATATATATATATATATATATATCAACTACTGCCTATGGCCTAGTGGTTAAGTTGCTGCCCTGCAAGGCAGCCGGCCCGGGTTCAAATCCCAGTAAGGGGTATGGCTATCTGACGAGAGCAAAATAAGCTTGAAATAGATCTATAATAGTCTCCCTTTATTTTCATTTATCAGCAAAAAAATCCTATATATATTACATACATATATACATACATACATACATACATACATACATACACACACACACACACACACACACACATATATATATACATATATACATACATACATACACACACACACACACACACACACAGTAGATTAGCAGAAAATATCCAATATATATATATATCCAATATATATATATATATATATATATATATATATATATATATATATATATATATATATATATATATATATATATATATATATATATATATATATATATATATATATATATATATATATATATATATATATATGATATTTTCTGCTAATCTACTGTCTATTTGTCCTATGTAGTGGCTGTTGCAGTTCTTACATTGTATGTAGTAGTGTTTGAACTGCTACAATTCTGACCAGCAGAAAAAGGAAACAAATCCTCTATACATCTTCCAACAACATGAATATCCATGCAACTTCATTAAAAAATACCTGGCCATTCAACCCAGCATAGCACAATCAACAGCAGCTGTAAAAAGGATATCACTGCTATACATCAAAAACACCTCAGGAACCACCAACAGACTATTACGACCACATGGCACAAGTGTAGCACACAAACCAACTAAAGCACACCAAAAGACCCCGCACCCCAGAAGAAAAAACCAGAGTCACCTAAAACATATACTGTAGTGTAAAGACTACAACAGCCACTGTATGGGACAAATAGGAAAAAGACTAGCAGAATACATTCATGCATTCCATCCAACCATGCATTCCAGAATGCAACAAGCAGTCAGAAGACATGATGAAAACTCTTTAATTTTATAGTACATGGCCAGACTTAAGCATAGTTTTAATTGGGGAACCATGACCATTGTAGACCAAGTCAGCATAAACAACATCCATATACCATTCAAAAGAGAGAATCAACAAGTCAAAGGGGAACAAAAAGATTAAAACAACTCCCAACCAGCAATCAATACCCAGATAAGCAGAGATTAACACCAAGATTATCACCAGACCAACAATCAAGAAGTAAACAATATCACACATATTATTATTCAAGGAACTGCCAAACAAGCTAACAGTAAACATCCCAACAAAAGAACTGTAAGACCACTCTCCCCAACACTGACAGGGCAAACCACTAAAATATAAATTGTGAGCAATTGTGAGTACTATCCCTTACTAGCACTGATATTGCTACCCACTTTGGCTAATGAAATGTCTGCAAGAAAACAACCAACCCCACAGAGCATCAAGGACCCCCACGCCACCATAGATTGATCAAGATTTACAGAGATGAAGATAAATATGAAACTATTGTATATGAAGAAAAATTAAGAAAAAAAGTGCAAGCAATAATATAGAGATAAAAAAAAGAAAAAATATTTAAAGAACTGATTTCTGGTGTTCTTTAGAGTAGAACAAACAAACTTAATCTTTTCTCCATCTTTAAGATCACAGTACATGGTTCTTTTCTTCCCATAATCAACAATTTTAATCAGCAAATCCAAAAACTATCATTCATTTTTTCTATTTTCTGCAAAATGTAAAAAGTTTCCAGTCTTTTATAAATGATCATATTGCTTTATCCCCTGATCAAACAGATCAATTTTTTCCATTTTTGCCAATTCCGATAAATTCACAATACACTTCTCCATTGTGGGTATTTCAGTATGTCTTCATCATTGTGCATCAGTGGTGGGTTCCTACTGGTGCTGTGTGGGACGCCACACCGGTAGGAGCCCGGCAATGATGTCATTTTAGGTGCTTTCTTCCGGCTTCTCTGCATCCTGAGCTATTGGAAAAAAGCGCTCCCACCCACCCTTGTTTCAATACCGACTTTTATTCTTCCTCCGAAGCACAGCTGAGAAGCTCCTCAGCTGTGTTTCGGCTTGTAATGCCATCCTAAGCATGCGCAGAAGTGAAATCGCCCGATGGAATGCGAGTTCACTTCTGCGCATGGTCGCAATGCTCACTGGTAGCAAAAATAACCGGAACCCTCCGCTATTGTGCATATAATAATTTTGCTGCAGTTACCATATACAGTACAAACTAGTCTTCCACAGTCTTTTCAAATTGGCTATCAGTTCCCTGTACTTTCTAATATGTTTTACTGTGTTAGGTCTCTGACCATAACTAATATTGGGTAGGACAATATATGTTTTAGCTTTTAACAGCTATAAGTCTGTTTAGCTTAGGTGTTGCAGACTGCCACAAGAGGGAGCTAGAGTTCACAGCTTATTTCTATGGGAGTCCCTCTCTGTTTGTCTTTGGTCTCTACTACTGAGTGTAGTCTCTGCTTATCATTAGAGCAAGGCCTAGAGTATGTATGCTCTGCATTTCTCTCTGTGTTGTAGTTATGTATTATAGCTGAAATGTATTTGTACTGGATAATACTTGGATTGTCATTATGACTATTAAGTATATGACTTTGGACTGTTTATAGGAAAATTCTATTTCTTAAAGTAAACTTTAATTCAAGTTAGTGTATCTGTGTGTGGCTGAGTACTTATTCACAACTGATCTCAATCTAAACGTTTCTGTATGCACAACCTTGGTAACACAAGGAATACTCTGCTAATACATTAACATTGGTTATGGGCCCAGAGAGATATTGAGAGTTAGTGTGAATATTCAGTTTCATACTCAGACAGCTAACTTGTGGTTTACTGTTAAATTAACAATGGAACAAGAACAGTCAACTAGCTTATCCCTGATAACCAGGTTAGATGGAACTAACTATGTTTCCTGGTCTATGAAGTGCAGCTTACTTTTGCGTAAAGAAGGATTATGGACTGTGGTTAATAATCCACCTGATATAACAGCTTGGGATCCAACAAATGATGAAGATAAGAAGAAAATAGCTGCCTTTAACCGGGATAATGAAAAGGCTCTTAGTATTATTGGACTGACACTGAGTGATCGGCAACTGGTCCATATTCATGGTGAAGATTCTGCTGCCAAGTGTTGGAGTACCTTAAAGAGACTTTATGTTCGTGATAGTGTTGGTGCGCACATACACCTTACACGTAAACTGTTCAGAGCACGTTTGTTAAAAGGTGGTGACATGTTAGCTCATTTGGAGTTTATGAAGAGAACATTACAAGAGCTACATGAAAAAGAACTGATTTTCTCAGAGTTGCATCAAGTTTATATTATTCTTTCTTCTTTGGATGACTCTTATGATGATTATGTGTCTTCACTGGAAGTTTTGACCAGAGATGAACTGACATTGACTGGCATAATAGGAAGACTGTTAGAAGAGTCTAGAAGAAGGCAAGATAGAAAACAGCTGAGAGAGAAACCACCACAGGAAGAAAAATTGTCTTCAACTGCCTATATTGTTAGGAAATGTTATTCTTGTGGGGCTAAGGGTCATATAGCCAGATTCTGTAAAAAGGGTAAAAAGCAGAATGCTAGTAATATGCAGAGAGCTTATAATGATGTTAGTGTAGCTATATCAAGTACAAATAAAACTGTAAGCCATGATATCTGGATAATAGACAGTGGGGCATCTCAGTGTATAACTAAAAGTAAAGAGAGATTTGTTAATATGACTAAAAGTAACCAGCATGTATCATTAGCAAATGGCTGGAAATTGAGAGTATCTGGAGAAGGTAATGCATATTGTTCATGTATTAATGAAAGTTTACCAATGTTATATGTACCTAACCTTATATATAACTTACTATCTGTGAGAGAATTGGTAAAAGCAGGGTTTGTGGTAACTTTTCAGGGAGATAAATGTTTAATTGAAAAACAAGGTAAAAGAGTTACTGCAAGATTGCATGATGGCTTATATATTATCCATGATAGTCCATTAAATAAGGCCAATTCAGTTTATGAAAATAGAAAGCCTCATGATGAATGTATTCATTTGCTCCATAGACGTATGGGACATTTAAATTTCAAAGTTTTAAAGAAAACTGTTGAGTTATCTAATGGTATAAAATTAAAACCTTGTGCAAGATATTTAAATTGTAATGCTTGCAATCAGGAAAAGAGCAAGGTAATTCTTGCAAACAGGTTAAATGGATTTAAAACCAAGGAACCATTAGAGGTTGTATTTGCTGATCTCATTGGCCCTAAGAAACCCAGTTTAGGTGGAGCCTGTTATATATTGAGCATAGTTGATCATTTTTCTAGATATGGTTTCTGTTATCTGATGAAAACAAAAACAGAAACATATCAGCATTTTGTAAACTGGTTAAGGTTTGTTGAACGAAAAATGAAAAAGAAACTGGTTAGTTTAGTAACAGATAATGGTACTGAGTTTACCAATAAGAGATTTGAAGATATGCTAAAGAGAGCTGGTATTGAACATAAGCGTTCTGCTCCTTTTCGGCCACAACATAATGCGCATATTGAACGTAGAGGTCAGACATTACAGGCTATGTCTAGAACCATGATTTCAGATTCTGGTTTACCAGAGAGGCTCTGGGGTGAAGCTATAATGTGTGCTAACCATGTTTTGAACAATGTAGTTAATGCAACAACTGGTGAATTGCCATTTACTCGTTGGTATGGTAGGAAACCAAATCTTAGTTATTTGCATACATTTGGTGCACCAGCATGGGTGCATATTCCCACACAAGTAAGGCGAAAGGGACAACATAGAGCACGGAAATTATGTTTTGTAGGGTATGAATCTAATCATAGATCATTTAGATTCTGGGAGCCAGGTACTACTAGAGTATATTGTAGTGCAAGTGCAAAATTCCTTGAGCATGTTGGATGGAGTAAACTGGAACAGGAATACAAGGAACAAGATAGTATTGTTGTTGAGGATCCATTGTTTCCTGATGATTCTGATAAGAATAGTACTGATGATAGGATAGTGAAAGAATCATCAATAGAGGAACCATCTATGGATGATGTAGAAGATACTTCGATAGGGGAGGAAAAGGAAGAGGAAATTCCAACAACTTGTACTAAATTGCCTAGGAGGTCAACTAGGGAGAGACGTCCACCTGATAGATATCAGGCAAGTATTGTATGCCAGATTAATGTGGAACCGTCTAATTATAATGAACTTAAGCTGTATCCAACAAAGGAACAGGTAGCTTGGCAGGAAGCTATGAATAAGGAATTAAAATCTTTAAAGGATCTTGAGGTATATGAAGATGTAAGGTTACCACCAGGTGAGCGTGCAATAGGTTGCAGATGGGTGTATAAATTAAAGACTGGTGTGGATGGCACTGTTACCCATAAAGCAAGATTAGTTGCTCAGGGATTTGCTCAATCAGATAAGGATTATGATGAGGTAT
Organism: Diadophis punctatus similis; assembly: GCA_023053685.1. Lineage (NCBI taxonomy): Eukaryota > Metazoa > Chordata > Lepidosauria > Squamata > Dipsadidae > Diadophis > Diadophis punctatus. Next base: position 313,914 of record JALIGW010000164.1, read on the forward strand.
TTGCACCTAGTCTGAGAGCAAATACATTGAGAGGAGCATTAGTTTGGGCAGCTAAGAATAAATGCATAATTAATCATGTAGATGTCGAAACTGCATATCTACATGCACCATTACAACATACCATTTATATGAGAAAGCCATTAGGTTTAAAAGATGATGAAAAAAATGATTATTGGAAATTAAAGAAAAGTCTTTATGGCTTAAAGCAATCAGGTTATGAATGGAATAAATGCATTGTAAAAGAATTAGTTTCCATGGATTTTAAAGCTGGTATAGCTGATCCTTGTTTATTTAGGAGAGAGAAAGATGGTTTGATTTCTCTGTTGCTATTATTTACAGATGATATAGCGATTATAACAAAGACTGAACAAGAAGCAAATGATATTGTTTCTGAATTACAAAGAAAGTTCAAGATTAGAAATTTAGGAGAAATTAAACATTATTTGGGTCTTGATATAATGAAGACAAATAGAGGATTCAAAATTTCGCAAGCTAAGAAGATTAGCCAATTGTTAAAAAGATATAACCTGGAGAATTGTAAAACTGCTAAGACACCAATGGATCAGGGATTTACAAATAGTGATACTAAATGTCCTGTGTTTGATAAGGAGATATATCAGTCTCTAATTGGTAGTCTCTCATATTTGAGTAATTGGTCTAGGCCAGATATATCTTACAGCGTAAATCAACTGGCTAGATATAATGCTGAACCAAATGAAAGGCACTGGCAAGCAGCTAAATGAATACTTAGATATCTAAAGCACACAATACATTATTCTTTATATTTAGAACCGAGAAATGAATTAGTGTTATCTGCATATGCTGATGCAAGTTTTGCTACTGATGCAATGACTCGCAAATCAACATCAGGTATAGTGGTAATGTTGGGTAATGCTTTAATAGGGTGGAAATCTATTAGGCAACAACATATTAGTTTATCCACTATGGAAGCAGAATTCTCGAGTTTATCATTAATGTGTACAGAATTGGTATATTATAAACAATTGTTAAAGGATATAGGAATTACTGTACAGGAGCCATTTATTGTGTATGAAGACAATCAATCTGCCATTAGTATGGCTAATAGTTTAGCTGTGAAAACAAGGTCGAAACATACTGATTTGAGATATCTGAATGTTAGACAATGTGTTCAAAATAAAATGGTTAAGTTGGAATACTGCATGACTGAACAGAATATTGCAGATCATTTCACTAAAGCGCAAGGTGCAATTAAACACAAAGAGTGTTGTGAAAACTATGGTTTAAAGATGTAAGGTATTATATATTGATCTACCCAAAGGGGAGAATGTTAGGTCTCTGACCATAACTAATATTGGGTAGGACAATATATGTTTTAGCTTTTAACAGCTATAAGTCTGTTTAGCTTAGGTGTTGCAGACTGCCACAAGAGGGAGCTAGAGTTCACAGCTTATTTCTATGGGAGTCCCTCTCTGTTTGTCTTTGGTCTCTACTACTGAGTGTAGTCTCTGCTTATCATTAGAGCAAGGCCTAGAGTATGTATGCTCTGCATTTCTCTCTGTGTTGTAGTTATGTATTATAGCTGAAATGTATTTGTACTGGATAATACTTGGATTGTCATTATGACTATTAAGTATATGACTTTGGACTGTTTATAGGAAAATTCTATTTCTTAAAGTAAACTTTAATTCAAGTTAGTGTATCTGTGTGTGGCTGAGTACTTATTCACAACTGATCTCAATCTAAACGTTTCTGTATGCACAACCTTGGTAACACAAGGAATACTCTGCTAATACATTAACATACTGAATATATTTTACTGAATTATTTTTAATTCTTCTGGCTGCTTAATCCTTTATCTAATCAGAAACAGCCAAACTTCCAAGAAAAAAGAAAGTGTTAGCAATAGAAAAAATTCTTCATAGGAACATTGTTGTAAAAAAATGAAAAAAAAATGTAGATACACTGAAAAGAAAGAATATACATGGCACCAATATAAAATTGAAACTAGCTTATGAGTATTATGAAAAAAAATGATTCTTGGCATGGTTTTAATGTTGGATGAAATAATAAAAACACAGAAACCCATTAGAAATGCTCTGTTTTTTACGATTCTGCTGGCAGGTGTAAAAAAAAAGCCGAATATCTGCCATTTTTCAAGCAACCAATAAATATGAATTCTTCAAGTTATATTTTCATTTCCTCCATGTTTGTTCTTTAACCTTATTTCTTTCTATTCCATCACACAGCTTTTACAAAAGTATAATAAATTTCAGACAAAAATTAAATGCAACTTAGAAAACCATATTAGTGTTTCACCAAGCTTGAATGGCAGTTTGAATTTTATCTCCACTGTGTATCCTAGCAACAAGACAACTAGCCTTTCACAAATCATGGCTTTATTCCAGCAGATATGATAGTACAGAAAACTGAGGCAGCTCCTGACACACTGAAGTCAGGTCATTCCTTCTTTTTCATTGATGTCTAATGATATATCAGGCATTTTTAAAAAAAGTCTTTCTTACATTTTGGCAGCTGTAAATTCTGTTATTTCTAGAAACATTGTCCCCTAAGGAAAAATAGCCTTAGCTAAAAGTTTAGATTTAGAAGCTTTCCTTAAGAGGAGTTGTTTTTGTTTTCAATCACATCCTGGATAGAATTTAAGCAAGTATTCATTTTCAAACTGTTCTTGAAGAAATTATCCCAAATTATGAAGCCAAAACAAGCAAAGCAAAGCAAAGCAATCTAAAGACCCTAATTTAACAGAAACTGCATTGATCACCCTGTAATGTGTGTTTTGGTAACATAGAGATATTGGGAGTATGTCTTTTTTTTTTTTTGGTCACAAGATCTTTTTGGAAGGACTGTTAAATAGATGATGTTCTGTTGGATCATCATTATATTCCTGTTTGGAAGGTTGTTTTTCAAAATCAAGTTGTGTTAGGAGACTATTCAACTTCTGCAAACTTAGGGTTCTACTTGTTTCAGTTCTGTCCTCTGTGTCATGAAATAGTTACCTGTAGTCTTCAAAAGACTCCATCCAGAGGTTTGATGTCTTCTATTTATTTCTGTTATTTAAAAATGATCTCTCAGTTCATTTAGTGACCATTCAAAGTTACAACAGCACTGAAAAATGTAACTTATGACTGTTTATTACAGTTACGACTTTTGCAGTATTCCCATGATCAAAATTCTGCTGCTTGGCAACTGGCTCATATTTATGACTGTTGCTGTGTCCCAAGGTCATGGGATCACCTTTTGCGATCTTTTGACCATCAAAGTCAATGGGGAAGCCAGATTCAGTTAACAACTGGCTTACTAACTTATCAACTGCAGTGATTCACTTAACAGCTGTGGCAAGAAAGGTCATAAAATGGGCACACATTCACTTAACAACAGAAATTTGGGGCTCAATTGTGGTTGTAAGTTGAGGACTACCTGTATGAACACATTCAAAGTTCTCAGTGATGTTTAAAATCTAATTTATAAAATACAGGTAATATTCCTTGGAAAACCAAACACTGGTAGTGGCCCATTAGGATTAGTGGACTACGGCAGGACCATCCACCTATCTACCTATTGATCCATCACTCTTCGACCATGTCCCTAAAGGGGAAGGAGGGCTTGACATAAAATTAATTGTTAAAAAATTAAATGGTGAATGGCAAAGCTACTTTCTCTCATGTGTACGTTGCTGATCTCTCATTGTCAAGGCTTTTGTTATATTGGGGGGGAGGGCAGGTAACTCCAAGGAGATTGTCTTACAAAGTTGGCAATCTAACAATAAATAACAAGGAAGCATGCAGTAATAATGGGCAGCCCTAAATTTAGCATGCAAAAATAGTTTCTCCCTTGGTGGACTGAATAAAGGAATATAGACAGGTGTTGTCATAGGGCCTCACAACGAAAAGAAGAACAAAAATGCAAAACATAGCTATGATTTCCTAATCCAATTTTCAATACACCGAACACTTACACACTTGTCTCAGTCTTCAAAGAAAGAAGAATAGTAGTGGGAAGATAATGATGTGCTTACAGTTTAGTGACACCATTTGATTATTTGAAAAGTCTTCCAGAAATTCCACACCCCCCCCCAAGACTCTTGCAATTTAAGAAGAAAAACATTTACCTAATGTTCATGACTAAAGTGCTTTTCAAATATTACATGCTACATGGCTTAGAATGTATGTAACAGAGATCTTATTGAGCTGGAAAATAAACAAGAGACTTTTTAAAAATGTGTCCTGTTATTTTCCAGTCCAGTAGCATAATCCTGTTTTGAGACTGAATGTCGGTTTAAAAGGAAGAAGTAAAAGGAACAGTTGACTGTTCATCTGTTTCTCTGAACATGATTTGATCTGATTGAAGTGTCGTAAGAATGGAATCCGTTATTTTCTGTTCGGGATGAGGAGAGTTTCCTATGAGTGATAAATAATGCATTTTTATGAAAAGTAGCATGATACTGAATTTTTCTTATCTTCCTCCCTGCCCATTGGTGGGTTGCTACCGGTTCGCACCGGTTCAGGGGAACCATTAGTGGAAATTTGGTGTGGTTCCCCGAACTGGTAGTGATCTCTGCCTGCCACACCCCTGAACCGGTCCCCGGTCCCGCTTGCTCACCCCGCCCGATGCTCACCCCGCCCAGCCACTACTAGCAGAAACTAGCAGCGTATACTTCTGCTCACCGCTGCTTAAGGTAAGGCAAAAGAACATGGGCCGGCGGGTGGGTGAGGGAGGGAGAACTGGCAGAGGGGTGATACCAGCAGCAGGTGGACTGATATGTGTGGGAGATCGTGGCACCGGAGCTCTTCCCGTGCGTTTCCCCCAGCCAGCCTGGCCTGTGAGGAAAGCACATGGGAGATCGTGGCACCGGAGCTCTTCCCGTGTGTTTCCCCCAGCCGGCCTGGCCTGCAAGGAAAGCATTTGGTCGCATTTGTATGCCGCATTTGTATGACGCCCACTCCACAGAGACTCTGGGCTCATGACTGTGTGGGATGTTGTAACTGGTCATGTTGTGGGATGTTGTAACTGGTCATGTTGTGGGATGTTGTAACTGGTCATAAATGTGTGTGTGTGTGCGCACGCACGCGTGTGTGCATGTGCGTGCATATGGTTGTCGAAACTCTGTTTCCTACAGAGGAAACTCTGTAGCTCTGAGGAAGTCAGTCGTAAATTTGAACACTTGCTAAACAACCGGCCATTAAGCGAGGACCACTTGTATTTGGTTTGCCTTAAGGGTTCAGAGCTGTATGGAATCTGGTTTCCATTAATCCTTCGGGGATTGCAAAAGGTCGGAATGCAGGAATCCTCGTAGGGGGGACTAGGATTGTGACTACCTAGCCACGCCCACCCAATCACATGACCATGAAGCCACACCCACCCAGTCACGTGACCATGAAGCCATGCCCACCATCACATGACCATCAAGCCACACCCACAAAATAAGCCTCGCCCACAGAACCGGTAGTAAAAAATAAGAACCGACCGCTGTCCCAGCCCCAGAATTTCTAAAGTAAGAAGATAATTTGAAATGGATTTTTGAGCTTGTACTATGCTTGTGAGGTGCCTTACAGTGGCAATGAGTACATTGTTGAAGACCAAAGGGGCCAATTAAGGGACAGATCATTATGGATAAAATCTATGTGGTTGCTAAGAATAAAAAAAAAATCATTGGAAATTAGCAAGTGCTCACCAGCTTCATTTAAACTCCAGAGGAATAGGTATCATAAGTTAATGCCCTCTTGAATGTATTTCTCCCCAAATCAGAAATTATAGACAGCCAAGAAACTACATGCTATCAGAGGGGTATTTAGTAGAGGAATAAATGCAGATAAGCTGCAGTTTATTCACTTTGCCATGATTAATGACCCAACATGCAGAGTTTCATGAATTTGATTCATACTCTTTCATAATTTTATCTCTGCTAGTTATATAAACCTTTTCTCCAGGTGTATTATCAGCAAAAAGGTGGTTGCTGTTGTGAAGCAAGAAGGATGGCTCTTATGATTTGATGTCTGATGCTTCTTCTTTTACTACTCACAGAAATGAAATCAGTTTGTCTTTGGGTAAAAAAGTGCAGTGAGAACTGACACCTCTCTGAAAAAGCAAAGACTTTAATAAAAACTTTGAGAGCTTTGTGAACTACTGTATTTTTCGGAGAATAAGATGCACCTTTTTACCCCAAAAAAGAGGGTGAAATTTTGGGTGCGTCTTATACACCGAATGTAGCCCTACCCACCCACCAGCCACCACCCTTCAGAGGTTTTTGGCCTCCGCGCATCACATTTTCAGCCGGTTCCATCAGCTGCTGGCCACCGCCGCTGCCCGCCACCACCATTGCTGGCCGCCGCCACCGCCGTCCCCGCCATTGCTTGCCGCTGCCGCCACTTGCCGTCGCTGCCCACCGCCACCACCGTCCCCATCATTGCTTGCCGCCGTCACTGCCGCCGCTGCCGCAGCTTGCTGCCCGTCGTCTGCTGCCGCCGCCCCCGCCGTTGCTTGCCTCTGCTGCCGCCGCCATTGCTGCTGCTTGCCGTCCCCGCCCGCCGACGCCGTCCCCGCCGTTGC
>JALIGW010000165.1:0-2500 GCA_023053685.1 Diadophis punctatus similis
ATATATTATATATAGATATATATATATATATATATATATATATATATGTGTGTGTGTGTGTGTGTGTGTGTGTGTGTATGTGTGTGTGTGTGTGTGTGTGTGTGTGTGTGTGTGTGTGTGTAGTGTATGTGTATGTGTATGTGTATGTGTATGTGTATTGTGTATGTGTATGTATATATATATATATGTATATATATATGTATATGTATATATATATATATATATATATTATATATATATATATATATATATAATATATATATATATAAATAGACATATATATTATATACATATATATATATACATATATATATATACATATATATATATATATATATATATATATATATATATATATATATATATATATATATATATATATATATATATATGTGTGTGTGTGTGTGTGTGTGTGTGTGTGTGTGTGTGTGTGTGTGTGTGTTGTGTGTGTGTGTGTGTGTATGGCGTCCTATCTCAACTATCATAACTCCGGGTGGCTCCAAAATAGATTTATAGAAGCCAAGCTTCTTCTAAGAACAACGGACAGAGGAAAAGGAATATTTCCCTTGGTAAATGAAATGCCCAGATGCCAAAAGTCACAAGACCTTTTTTTTTTTGCAGATGAAAACTATTGGAAATCTTATTGAACCTAGGAATGGGAGAACAGTCTAATTAGGCAAAATCTGGGTGATTTTATGGAAAGCCCACACATTTTTTTAATGGATGATCTATGGAAAGTTACAAAAAACAGCAACAACAACCCCGAATGGAGCCAACAGAGGAAGTGGCACATGGGTCTGATGAAACCTGGGAAGTGTGGAAATCCTTGAATAGACTGCACACAGGTACAACAAGATCCAGAGACACTCTGAATAAATGGAGCCATCCAATGGCTTCTGCCCTTTGCGATTGTGGTGACATGCACACAACAACACCTACGTTGTTCTGGTGTGCAACACCTAATTGCACCACCAGAACAACTAGACACAAGGACAGTTTTTCCCCTATGCCATCACTCTGCTAAACAACTAATTCCCACAAAACTGTCAAACTATTTACTAAGGCTGCATTACTATTATTCTTCTCATCCTTCCTATTACCTATCTCCTTTCTACTTATGATTATAACCTTGTTGCTTGTATCTTTATATTGTTTTATATTGTTTTATTTAGTTTCCTAGTATGATTTTTGATTGCTTATTTAGCAATCAAATGAGCCATGGTGGCGCAGTGGTTAGAGTGCAGTACTGCAGGCTAATTCTGCTGACTGCCAGCTGCTAGCAGTTCAGCAGTTCGATTCTCACCGGCTCAAGGTTGACTCAGCCTTCCATCCTTCCGAGGTCAGTAAACTGAGGACCCAGATTGTTGGGGGCAAGATGCTGACTCTGTAAACCGCTTACAGAGGGCTGTAAAGCACTGTGAAGCAGTATATAAGTCTGCTATTTATAAGTCTGCTATTGCTATTGCTATTATTTAGTATCCTATGACTATCACTAAGAGTTGTATCTTATGATTCATGATGAATGTATTTTTATGATGACTAGCATCATGATTCATCACTTATATCTTTTATGTACACTGAGAGCTTATGCACCAAAGACAAATTCCTTGTGGGTCCAATCACACTTGGTCAATAAAGAATTCTATGTATACTTGCCCTTCGTGTCCCGATCAGTGTCTACTCAACGTTATGGCAGCACTGCAGAATGCAATTCATGTTTTTTAAAATTTAATTTATTCAGTTTGCCAAACATGTACAAGAAAACAAGTATAAGTATAAACATGGATATGAACACAGGAAATGAGTACAAATAAATGGGGACAGTAGGACAGGGATGGTAGGCACGCTGGTGCGCTTATGCATGCCCCCTTTACAGACCTCTTAGGAATGGGGTGAGGTCAACAGTAGACAGTCTAAAGCTACGGGGGGTTGAGGAAGTATCAACGGAGTCAGGTAGTGCATTCCAGGCGTTGACCACTCTGTTGCTGAAGTCGTATTTTCTGCAATCGAGTTTGGAGCGGTTTACCTTGAGTTTGTATCTATTGTTTGCCCGTGTATTATTGCAATTGAAGCTGAAGTAGTCATTGACAGGTGGGACATTGTAGCAGACCATTTTGTGTACTACGCTTAGGTCAGACCGTAGGCAGCGTTAGTTCCAGGTTGCCACTTTCTGGGCAAGATGCGTTTAATGTGTACATATTTTAACCTTGTGTTTTATGTTTTAAATCTTGTGCCATCTATAAGATGCCTTATTTCATCCTGAGGCTTCTGCCACCAATAAACAAACTATGCCTCCGGAGTTGGCAGATGCTCAAGACCGGCTTATGTGCATCTCTCCCAGTAAAACTTGAGACAGGCTGCAGGTGTTTTCAGTTTATCACTCAGAGGAAATGACTTTTCTTACACCTAATTTAATCTGAAGCTATTCACCATCCTAAAAAGCAGGCAGGAACGCTGACCTTTGTCATGACTAACACATCGCAGGTGGCCCGAAAGCCAT